>PVKP010039907.1:0-11681 GCA_004027715.1 Plecturocebus donacophilus
AGATAGTCTCACTCTGTCGCTCAGGTTGGAGTGCAATGGCGCAATCTTGGCTCACTGCAACCTCTGCTGCCTGGGTTCAAGCAATTCTGCCTCAGCCTCCTGAATAGCTGGGATTACAGGTGCGCACCACTGCGCCTGGCTAATTTTTGTAGTTTTTAGCAGAGACTGGGTTTCACCATCTTGGCCAGGCTGGTCTTGAACTCCTGACCTCGTGATCCACCTCCCTCAGCTTCCTAAAGTACTGAGATTACAGGCGTGAGCCACCATGCCCGGCTTTTTTTTTTTTTTTTTTTTTTTTTGAGACTAAGTCTTGCTCTGCCACCCAGGCTGGAGTGCAGTGGGGTGATCTTGTCTCACTGCAGCCTCTGCCTCCTGGGTTCAAGCGATCCTTGTGCCTCAGCCTCCCAAGTAGCTGGGACTACAGGTGTGCATCATTACACCTGACTATATTTGTATTTTTAGTAGAGAGGGGGTTTCTCCATGTTGGCCAGGGTGGTCTTGAGTTCCTGACCTCAGGCAATCTGCCTGCCTCCACCTCCCAAAGTGCTGGGATTACAGGTGTGAGCCACCATGCCCGGATCCTCAAAATTTAACTATAAACTAAATTCCTCTCATTGTTTTCTTGGCCTCTATGATACAATAAGCAAAAAACAAAAACAAAAAAATAATTTAGCCTGTGAGGTTAGAAGTAAGATGAAGTCAGTCATGTAGGTTTTTCTCATTATTTGTAATTCTGCACAGGTGGTTTCAGGAAAAGGCATGGACTCTAGAATACCTCATAAAAGGCACTCCCTGGGATTCCAGAACAGGCTAGTCTCCCCCTAGACTGCCTCCTGGCAGCCCACATGGTGTGTGCACAGACAATTCCTGTTAGCGCTCAGACAGGTTTTTTTCACCTAGGTTGAATATCTCAAGGGTTGCTGACATCTTGAAGATCTGAGAGAGAACTCAGCTGTAAAATCCTTGATCTCTTTCAACTGCTGAACATTAAAACCCTTTTCTCCCCTCTTACATAACTTTTTGAGCAATAGTGGGATGTGAAGCTAGCAGCTGCATCCCTTTATCTGGGTGCTGCCTCTTTCCCAGGAACCAGCTATAGATTTACTGCCATTTTAAGGGGATGATGAAAATTAAAGTTTTGCAAGGCCCTGTATCCAGGTGCCAGGGACAAAGGAAGCACCTGGCTTTGCCAGCACAAAGGATCCCGAATGGGAAAAGGGAGCCATGAACAGTGGAATGACAAAGAAAGGCAGCTTCACTTTCCTTCATCAGGCATTGCCTTGACAAGGTGACAAGGGGTTTTACAGGGAAGGCCCCCTTTGGAAATCTTCCCCTCTCCAGGAGTTCTGCCTCTTTCCACTCAGGCCCCACCCTCATGGGCCTAGCCAAGCCCATACACAGTGTGTCAGAGGAGTGGGGCATGTAGACCGCTATCCTTGGTCCTGAACTATCATTAAGATTGGGTCAGTAGTTCACAACCTGGTTGCCAATCAGAATCAAGGGGAAAGCATGATAAAAGCACTGACTGTAAAGTCCCACACTCCAGGTATGCTGATGTGGTTGGTTTCTGTGTTTAAAAAAAAAAAAAATTCAGGGCAGACCAGTGGCTCATGCTTGTAGTACCAGCACTTTGGGAGGTCAAGGCAGCAGGATCACTTGAAGCCAGGAGTTCAAGACCACCCTGACCACATAGTGAGACCCTGTCCCTACAAAAAATATAAAAAGTAGCCAGTCATGCCGGGCGCGGTGGCTCACACCTGTAATCCCAGCACTTTGGGAGGCTGAGGTGGGCGGATCACCTGAGGGCAGGAGTTCGAGACCAGCCTGGCCAATAAAGTAAAACACCATATCTACTAAAAATACAAAAAATTAGCCAGGCATAGTGGTGGGTGCCTGTAGTCTCAGCTACTCAGGTGGCTGAGGCAAGATAATCCCTGAGCCTGAGAGGCAGAGGTTGCCATGAGCCGAGATCAGGCCATTGCACTCCAGTCTGGGCAACAAGAGCAAAACTCCATCTCAAAAAAAAAAAAAAAAAAAAAAAAAAATAGCCAGGCACGATGGCACATCCCTGTAATCCCTGTAGTCCTAGCTACTCAGGAGGCTGAGGTGGAAGGATGAGTTGAGCCCAGGAGTTGGCGCTGCAGTGAGCCATGTTCACACCACTGCATTCCACCCTGGGTGACAGAGCAATACCCTATCTCAAAAAATAAGAACTCAGAGAAAACTGAGAGTTTGTGGATGACAGCTTGAAAATCCCTCTGCTATGGCATGCTTATGGCTCTGAAGCCCATGCCAGGTACATCTGCTACTGCTTTTGTTTTCCTGTTAGTATCCTTTTTTTTTTTTTTTTTTTTTTTTTTGAGTCAGAGTCTCGTTCTGTAGCCCAGGCTGGAGTACAATGGTGCGATCTTTGGCTCACTATAACCTCCGCCTCCCGGGTTCAAGCAAATCTCCTGCCTCAGCCTCCCGAGTAGCTGGGATTACAGGTGCCCACCACCATGCCCGGCTAATTTTTGTATTTTCAGTAGAGACGGGGTTTCACCATATTGACCAGGCTGGTCTCTTGACTACTAAACCCCGTGCCTGCTAAATATACAAAAATTAGCCAGCTGTAGTGACAGGCACCTATAATCCCAGCTACTCAGGAGGCTGAGACAGAAGAATCGCTTGAACCTGTGAGGCGGAGGTTGCAGTGAGCTGAGATGGCCATTGCACTCCGGCCTGGGCGACAGAGCAAACCCCCGTCTCAAAAAAAAAAAATTTTTTTTTTTAATTGGCCAAGTGTGGTAGTGACTACCTGTAGTCCTAGCTACTCAAGAGGCTGAACTGGGAGGATCACTTGAGCCCAGGAGTTTGAAGCTACAGTGAGGTACCATTGTGCTACTGTACTCCAGCCCAGGTGACTGAGTGAAACCCTGTCTCTAAAAGAAAACAAAACCAAAAACCCTGTCTGGGCCTAGACAGTCTGATACACCACAAGCAGAGGTGTCCAAGGCTGAGTGTCACCAAAGTGCTAACAGATTTTGGGAGGAGGGGAAGGGGGGGGATGAAGTCTCACTCAGTCACCCAGGCTGGAGTGCAGTGGTGATATTTCGGCCCACTGCAGACTACTCCTGGGCTCAAGTGATCCTCCCACCTCACCCTCCTGAGTAGCTGGGACTACTGGAGAGCATGATTTTTATTTATTATTATTATTTTTATTTTTTTAAGACAGGGTTTCACCATATTGGTCAGGCTGGTCTTGAACTCCTGACCTCAGGTGATCCACCTGACTCAGCCTCCCAAAGTGCTGGGATTACAGGTGTGAGCCACTATGCCCGGCTGATATTTTTTTTAATCCCAGTAAAAATTTTGCTACTTTGACTCTGTCCCTGGTCTCTTTAATTTATACTACATGGTTTCCATGGTCGAGCTCACTGCAACCTTGTTTCTGACATTTATAATGCTTGTTCTCTCTGAGGAGTTGGGGTAGTGTGAACTCATCAGCATGCTGAGCTCAAGGTTCGCGCCCTCGTATGGTGCTGTGGGGTGGCCATACTTTTTTTTTTTTTTTTGAGACAGAGTTTCGCTCCCGTTGCCCAGGCTGGAGTACAATGGCGCGATCTTGGCTCACCGAAACCTCTGCTTCCTGGGTTCAAGCGATTCTCCTGCCTCAGCCTCCCATGTAGCTGGAATTACAGGCATGCGCCACCACACCTAGCTAATTTTGTATTTTTTTCAGTAGAGACGGGGTTTCTCCATGTTAGTCAGTCTCAAACTCCTGACCTCAGATGATCCACCCACCTTGGCCTCCCATAGTGCTTGGATTAGAGGCATGATCTTTGCGCTCTCAGGACTACGAGACCGGTAACCAAAACACAGAAAGTCAAAAGGCCTTTAGGACTGAAAGGAATAACCCCTAGTGGCGTAATTCCCAGACATCATTTCTCTGAGTAGGAGGTACATTTGGGGTTAGGGAACCATGACAAAAATGCCTGTAACCACTTCCATGTGGTTTTGAGAGTATCTCTGTCTGGCCAGAGTAGGAAAAAGGTGTTTATGAGCATTGAAGTGGGTCAACGTTTGCACTATGAGAGAAGAGAGAATCGCCTGGAAGAGGTGCCAGGGTAGAGGTAATTAGGCAGAAGGCAAGAGTCCAGATTAGAGACCAATGGGGAGTTCTGAAAACCTAGGAGAAAACATAAAAGGAAGCTATTTTTAGGAATGTGAAATCAGCCTGTAGGACAAGTGGAGCTAGGCATCTGAAAATAGTCATTAGAGAAGGCTTGAAAGCAGAAGAGAGTTAGGGCAACGTTATGGTATTTGAATGACTGTCAGGAGACCTGCAATTTGTATCAAATTTGGAAGTGGGGGAGTTGCTGCTGAGCCCAGGAAAATGATCTGTGCCTTTCCGGACAAACGTTGACCCTCTCGTATGCTGCAGTCAGTAGACCATGAGCATCATATTACACTGACCTTTCAAAATGTTGTTGCTCAAGGTCAAGAGGAGGGAGAAAGCACACAGTGAATTCTGGGGCCTGGTTTGATCTGATTTTTCTCCTGGAAAATGGTTACAAGAGAGCTCACTTTTAATTATTTGTTATGCCAGGTGTGGTGGCTCATGCCTATAATCTCAGCACTTTGGGAGGCCAAGGTGGGTGGATCAGTTGAGGTCAGGAGTTCAAGACCAGCCTGGCTAACATGATGAAACACCATCTCTACTAAAAATACAAAAATTAGCCGGGCGTGGTGGTGTGCATGTTGAGGCATGAGAATGGCTTGATTCTTCTTTAGAAAGAAAGAAAAAAAAAAAAGAGAGAATGGCTTGAACCTGGGAGGCCGAGGTTGCAATGAGCCAAGATTGCAACGCTGCACTCCAGCATGGGTGACAAAGTGAGACACTGTCGCAAAAAAATAAAATAAAATAATGCTATGGTCTGAATGTTTGTTTTCCTCCAAAGATCATACTTTAAAACCTAATCACCAATGTCATAGTATTAGAAGGTGAGGTCTTTGTGAGGTGATTAGGTCATGAGGGTGAAGATTAGTGGTCTTACAAAAGAGACCCCAGGCTCGGCTCAGTGGCTCATGCCTGTAATCCCAACACTTAAGAAGGCCTGAGGCAAGTGGATCACCTGAGGTCAGGAGTTTGAGACCAACCTGGCCAACCCCCATTTCTACTAAAAATTCAAAAATTAGCCAGGTGTGATGGCAGGCACCTGTAATACCAGCTACTCGGGAGGCTGAGGCAGAAGAATCACTTGAACCTAGAAGGTGGAGGTTGCGAGTGAGTCAAGATTGTGTCACTGCACCCAGCCTGGGTAACAAGAGCAAAACTCCGTATCAAAGAAAAAAAAAAAGATAAGAAACTCCAGAGAGCTGCCTTACTCCCTAGGCCACATGAGGACACAGCTTGAAGGTGCCATCTATAAACCACACACTGAATCTGATCCTGAACTTCCCAGCTTCCAGAACTGTGATAGATAAATTTTGTTTATAAGCCATGCAATTTATGGCATTTTGCTAGAGCAGCCCAAACAGAGTAAAGGAAAAGATCATCAATGGATGCTAAAATTAGTGGGTAAATGCATGATAGAAACAAGATATTTACAATCTCTCTTTGTTTTTTTAAAGTCCCCACCTAAATCTCAGATATTTACAATCTCTAAATATCTCTCAAGATGCTTTTTAAAAAACTTTTATTTATTTATTTATTTATTTTTTGAGACAGAGTCTCACTACATTTCAGCCTGGATGACATCATGAGAGACTCTGACTCTAAAACACACACACACACACACACATACACAGCCTGAATTTAACCATGAGGAAACACAAACCCAAACTGAGAGACAGTCTATAAATTATAGAACAATGCTCAACAAAAAATGTCAAGATTATGAATGAAAAAAAAAAAAAGACAGAGGAAGTCTTCCAGACTGGAGAAAACTAAGGAAATTGGAAAACTAAATATAATACATGATCCTGGATTTGATCCTGGACCAGAAAAAGATCATTAGTGAGATAACTGGAAATATTTGAATAAGGTCAGTAGATTACTGAATAGTATTGTGTCAATGCTAATTTCCTTGTTTTGATCATAGTCCTGTGGTTATTTATAATATGAACACATTGGGAGAAGCTCTGGAGAGGGTATACAGGAATTCTTTGTACTAATCGTGCAATTTTAGTTTTAAGCCTGGCTTTCTCTTTCTTTCTTTCTTTCCTTCTTTCTTTCCTTCTTTCCTTCCTTCTTTCCTTTCTTTCCTTCTTTCTTTCTTTTGAGACAGAGTTTCGCTCTTGTTCCCCAGGCTGGAGTGCAGTGGTTTGATCTCGGCTCACCACAACCTCCGCCTCCAGTATTCACGCGATTCTCCTGCCTCAGCCTCCCACGTAGCTGGGATTACAGGCATGCGCCACCATGACCGGCTAATTTTGTAGTTTTAGTAGAGATGGGGTTTCTTCATATTGGTCAGATTGGTCTCAAACTCCCAACCTCAGGTGTTCCACCTGCCTTTGCTTCCCAAAGTGCCGGAGTTACAGGCGCGAGCCACCCTGCCCTGCCTTTTTTGTTGCTGTTGTTTGAGACTGAGTCTTCCTCTGTCACCCAAGCTAGAGTGCAATGGAGTGATCTCGGCTCACTGCAACCTCATCTACCATGTTCAAGCAATTCTCCTGCCTCAGCCTCCCAAGTAGCTGGAGTTACAGGCACCCGCCACCATGTTGGGCTAATTTTTTGTATTTTTAGTAGACACAGGGTTTCACCATGTTGGCCAGGCTGATCTCAAAACTCCTGACCTCAAGCAATCCATCTGCCTCCGCCTTCCAAAGTGCCGGGATTACAGGCATGAGCCACCACACCCGGCTTCATGGTACTTTTTTTTTTGAGATGGGTCTTACCTTGTTGCCCCAACTGGAGTGCAGTGGCATGATCTCAGCTCACTGCAAGCTCCTCCTCCTCCCAGGTTCCAGCAATTCTCCTGCCTCAGCCTCCTGAGCAGCTGGGACTACAGGTGCGCACCACCACGCCAAGCTAATTTTTTACATTTTTAGTACAGACAGGGTTTCACCATATTGGGCAGACTGGTCTCAAACCCCTGACCTCCTGATCCACCTGCCTTGGCCTCCCAAAGTGCTGGGATTACAGGCATGAGCCATTGCACCCGGCCTCCTTGTGCTTTTAAATCTTGTTGGTGATCAGTTCATAGGGCAGCTCCCAGTTTTAAAAAAAAAAAAAGAAATCTTGCTGGTGGGAGTGAAGTCTTTTTTTTTTTTTTTTTTTTTTTTTATTAAGAGACGGTCTTGCTATGTTGCCCAGGCTGGAGTGCAGTGGCTATTCACAGGCTCGACCCCACTACTGATCAGCACTGGAGTTCTGACCTGCTCCGTTTCTGACCTGGGCCAGTTCACCCCTCCTTAGGCAACCTAGTGGTCCCCCGCTCCCAGGAAGTCACCATATTGATGCCGAACTTAGTGCGGACACCTAATCTGGGCCTACAGCCCAGAACTCCTGGGCTCAAGTGATCCTCCCACCTCAGCCTCCCGAGTAGCTGGGACTACAGGTACTCGCCACTGTGCCCAGCAAGTGAAGCCTTTTGAGAGAAGTTTAACTGCTAGTATTAAAACCCAAAATTTGGGCTGGGTGTGGTTGCTCATGCCTGTAAATCCCAGCACTTGGGAGGCTGAGGCAGGAAGATTACTTGAGCACAGAGTTTGAGACCAACCTGGGTAACATATTGAAACCCTGTCTCTGTTTTTTATTATTTTAAAATAAAAAGATTTGCCAATGTGTAACTTCCAGCTATGGCAGTATGAAGAGGTAGGCAAATCCTCTCTCCCAGAAAATAAGAACAAAATCATCAAAAACAATTTGAGGCCCCTGGAGATCAACCAAAGGCAAACAATACATTGAGAGGCATTCATGCTGTGCGTGGCGGTTCATGCCTGTAATCCCAGAACTTTGGGAGGCCAAGGCAGGTGGATTACTTGAGGTCAGGAGTTCGAGAGCAGCCTGGTCAACGTGGTGAAACCCTGTATCTACTTAAAACACAGAAATTAGCTGGGTGTAGTGGCAGGTGCCTGTAATCCCAGCTACTCGGGAGGCTGAGGCAGGAGAATCGCTTGAACCTGAGAGGTGGAGGTTACAGTGAGCCGAGATCACGGCACTGCACTCCAGCCTAGCCTGGGCAAAGAGCGAGACTCTGTCTCAGAAAAAAAAAAAAAAAAAAAAAAACAAAGAAAGAAAGAAAAGGAACGAGAAGGATTCAGGAAGAACTGCTAGAACCTGAGGTAGGAACAGGAGTCGGCAGTCTTCTTTCAGAAGACCTGCTTCCATCTGCTCCCTGCCAAGCTGGACAGCTGCAGTCACTGCACCAGGGCAGGCTAGGACTAGAAAAGCAGCTTGGCTGTGAGAGAGAGCACACTTGGTTTGGAACAGAGAGGAAAGGTCACGCTTGATACTGTTGTCAGTGAAAGCAGCAAGCTCCGTAGAAGACGAACATGGGAAACTGCAGCTCTGCCAGCCTGAGCCTGTGGCCCTAGATGGCGTGAGCGGCCAGAAATTCAATAGGAAGATTCTGGAAATGATAGAGCAAGAGAAGGCCCAACTAAGCTCTCCACCTATCACCTGTGTCTGGCTGATTGGGAAACTACACACACGTGCAGGGAGAAACAAGTGGGTCTGGAGAAACGTGAAATCAGAGGCAGGCTAGAGAACTGCCTGAGCATGGATGCCCAGCCCCTACCCACCTAGCTGCAGCAGTGGAGGACGAGGCCTCATGGGCTCAAACTCTGTCTTAATTAGTGGCTGACCACTAAGCAATGCAGACACAGGGGTGTCTCTTAGAAGTCAGACTAAAAACAGTACTAAGAATAAAAAGCTGGGCCGGGTGTGGTGGCTTATGCCTGTAACCCCAGCACTGTGGGAGGCCGAGGCAGGCAGATCACCCAACATCACGAGTTCGAGGCCATCCTGACCAACATGGTGAAAACTGTCTCTACTAAAAATACAAAAATTAGCCAGGCTTTGTAGCTGGTGCCTGTGATCCCAGCTACTCAGGAGGCTGAGGCAGGAGAATTGCTTGAACCTGGAGGCGGAGGTTGCAATGAGCCGACATTGCACCACCGCAGTCCAGACCAGGCAACAGTGCAAGACTCCTTCTCAAAAAAAAAAAAAAAGGATAAAAAGCTGAGCAGAGGCTGTCAGGTTTCTGGTCTTGCACTCAAGGAGTTTGGCAGTTGCCAATCTGTACTAACAACAAGTGAAAAACTGAACAAACTGAAAAATCAATTCTTAGATGCGTAAGACAAGTGAGGTCACTCAAGCTGAAGTGCAGTGAGGTGATCATGACTCCTTATGAGTTTGCAGCCTCAACCTCCTAAGCTCAAGCAATCCTCCCGCCTCAGCCTCCAAGTAGCTAGGACTATAGGCGTGTGCCACTAGATAATTTAAATTTATTTTTATTTTTATTTTTTTTTTTATAGAGATGGGGTTTCTCCATGTTGGCCAGGCTCATCTTGAACTCCTGACCTCAGGTGATCCGCTCACCTCGGCCTCCCAAAGTGCTGGGATTACAGGCATGAGCCACCGTGCCCACCAAAAAAAATTCTTTTAAGACGGAGTTTCGCTCTTGTTGCCCAGGCTGGAGTGCAATGGTGCGATCTCAGCTCACTGCAACCTCCACTTCCCAGGTTCAAGTGATTCTCCTGCCTTAGCCTCCTGAGTAGCAGAAATTACAGGCATTTGCCACCATACCCAGTTAATTTTGTATTTTTAGTAGAGATGAGGTTTCTGCATGTTGGTCAGGCTGGTCCCAAAGTCCTGACATCAGGTGATCTGCCCACATCGGCCTCCCAAAGTGCTAGGATTACAGATGCAAATAGTCTAAATTTTTCTTTAGGGACAGACAACAATATACTTTTAAATAACCCATGGATTAAAGAAGAAATCACAGGAGAAAAGTTTCCTGAAAGGTCACTGTGTAACAGTCTTGCAGTCTTAACAAGGTTAAGTAACTTCCCTCCTGGCTGGTAAGTAGTTGATCTGTGACTCACACAGAGGTCTGCCCAGCCCAGAGAACAGCACTCGGAACACTTACTTCCCTGCAGCTACGGACTGAACGTTTGTGTCCCCCAAAATTCTTAGGATGGACTCCTGATCCTCAGAGTGATGGTATTAGAAGGTGGAGCCTTTGGGAAGTAATTAGGTCATGAGGGCAGAGCCCTTGAAACCACCTTTGCACAATTATGACTCAGACAGTGGAAGAGATCTAACTTAATCCACTCCATCTTGCTTCTAACCTCCAAGCTGTCTTTGCTCATTCCTGGGCATAGGCTGAACTAACTTTGGGAGACGCTTAAATTTATAGTTTAAAACAAAGATCTTAACAGCCCTTTTCCTTAGCAGATCTCCTTCTCTCCTGGGGACTAGACTGCCTTTGTAGGACTAACAGCCACAAGATGAGAAATTATGGTTTAGGAGTCATGAAGCTGGAGGCTATAAGATTCTCACCCTCCTTAAACTTCTTGTAAGATCAGTGCCTGTGATATTTTGCAGACCCTGCACTTGATGGATCAGCTGGCACCACCCAGACTGATAAACTGGCTCATGTGAGTTTGTGGCTCCCCCTACCCAGGAACTGACTCAGCACAAGAAGACAGCTCCAACTCCTTGTGATTTCATCTCTGACCAATCAGTACTCCTGGCTCACGGGCTTCCCCCCACCCACTAAGTTGTCCTTAAAAACTCTGATCCCCGAAAGCTCAGGGAGACTGATTTGAGCAATAATCAAACTCCGGTCTCCTGCACAGCTGGCTCTGCATGAACTACTCTTTCTCTACTGCAGTTCCCGTCTTGATAAATCTGCTCTGTCTAGGCAGCGGGCAAGGTGAACCCAGTGGGTGGTTACACCCTCATGAATGGGATTAGTGCCCTTGTGAGAAGAATCACAAGAACTTGCTTCCTCTCTCTGCTCTCCACCATGTGATGATACTGATATAGGAGTTAAGAAATTACTGGCCGGGCGCGGTGGCTCACGCCTGTAATCCTAGCACTTCGGGAGGCCGAGGTGGGTGGATCACCTGAGGTCAGGAGTTCAAGACCAGCCTGGCCATCATGGTGAAACCCCATCTTAAAAAAAAAAAAAAAAAAAAAGAAATTATTAGGCAGATAGTTGGAATAAGAAAGTCCTTGGTAAGGTTTTCGTTTTAATGAAAAGCAGCTTTAAAATCATTTCTTTTCTAACAAAGAGCAACCTATAAAATTGAGCTGCAGACATAGATAAGCAAGCTGGAAGTTTGTACAGGTGAATGCCAGCAGCTGTGCCAATAGGAAAAGGCCACCTGGGGGCCAGGCATGTTCAACATGGCGGCTCCATCCTCCCTTTTCTTTGTCAACCACGTGTATAGTAAGGAACAGACAACATGGTGCTGGCCAGGTAGAGACCCCATCTGCACAGTAAAAGATTAGGGTGGGATGGCCAGCTTCTTACTTGCTATACAAATGTTACACCTGGTCTGACCAAGCTCTAGGGCCCTATGTGAATCAGACTCTGCCTCTTCAAGCTTGTCTATAAAACCCAGTGTATTTCACCACAAAACTAGAAGACCCACTCAGGTATCCCTCTTTCTCTGTAGGCGAAAGAGCTATTCTCTTTTTTCTTTCTTTTTTTTTTTTCCCCTATTAAATCTCTGCTGTTTTTTGT
>PVKP010039908.1:0-19828 GCA_004027715.1 Plecturocebus donacophilus
GATGTGGATACAAAACAGGAGCCGTTAGACTCTGCAGTTCACACTTTCTCTGAGATGAGACACTGTCACTCATTTGTAATGTGACAAGGACTATAGTGGAGAGACGTGTGGGGTGGCTGAGAGGAGCACAGTGAGTCATGGGCTTGCAGGGTCTCCAGTGAGGCAGAGGAGCAAAAGATGTGGGGAAGATCACTGTGTCGTTTCCCTTACTGATAGGTCCGCTCTCTGTGAAAATTAAGGGTAACATTCACCCTACAAATCCATCATCTAACCACGATGGCGCTTTATAGGTGTTTGCCAAGTTAATGGAAAAATGTCTAATTCAGATGCAAATCTGGAATCTATTCAACAATAATTGACAGGTTTCCTTTTAATGAAATGTTTTTGAGGTTTTAGAATTTAAATTTGAATGTCTCTTTGAGGCAATCAAATGTGTTCCCAGGCTCATTATGATTTTAGAAAAGCACCCTGAGGGTGAAATGTAAGAGGAGGAAATTTAAGAGGAGAAGGAAGGTCTTGAGGAGGACATTAGGGAGAGGTTAGAAAAATTGGATGTAAACTATGAAAGGAATGAGCATTTCTGGAACTATATATTTTGCTTAATCCTTTATCAAATAAGAGAGTTGAAGCATTGACAGTCTTTCCCTTGCAGGTAAGAGACCCTGGTCTGTCCGGACCTGTTTCTGCCCTCAAGGCCTCCTGCTTTCTTTCTTTCCCACTTTTCCTTATTGGGAATGCTGCAATAAAAGGAAAGCTCATGAAGAGGCAGACATGGAATAAGAAGAAATTGGTTCTAATTTTTTTTTTTTTTTTACAGTGTAACTTGTTTGATGTTCAAAACTGATGCTATAACCTCAGTTTTCCTAACTAAGCACTTGCTGAGCGAAAGTAAGGAGAAGGGAATCTCCATCCAATGTACATTCAAGTGAATTCATATCTTCTCTGTCTTGGACAAGGAAGAAGCGTCTTTAAACACCTGTTTTCTCTTCCTCCCTTGTATCTGTATCTAAAAAGTCTAAGCATTCATATTCATATTTGTTTTCTTTAGTGGCCATAGCAACAGCAGCAAGTTGAAAAGATCAAAAAAAAAATAATAATAATAAAATAAAATAAAAAATAAGAGACCAAAGTACAATCACAGTCTCTACCCCTAGCCCATCCCACAAAGAGATCAAAGGCTACGCAAAAGACCAGTGGGCCCCAGGATCCTCCAAGCATCCAAGCCACCCCTATATTCTCAGGTATGTTACAGGTTGCCTCCAATTTTATTTGTATCTGAATTTGTGGAGAGGATGCAGAGAAATTGTATTTGTTGGCTTACCTACCTCAACACAGATATCCTGTTACTACTAAAACCCATGATTCTATAGTTTTACGACCAGTAACAGTTCAAAAAGTACTTCCCTCACATGTTATCTACATTTGATGTTAAATGTACTCATGAGTTATGTAATAATGTCCTCTTGTATGTATAATGTTTATCAATAAAACAACATCATGAATCTGCCTAATAAAATCAGCTTTAATCCTAGATTTCCAGGTCCAGATTTTTCCTCAAGGCCTTGCTTCTTCCAAATCTCTCCTTTTGTAGTAGATTTACACATTTCATCAAGATAGATCTAGTTGACATGTTTAAGGTGATTCTTTAACTTACCAACCAGATTCTTCTTCATTGCTTATAATTTTACCTGCTGTTGTCATTTGCAATTCTCTCCTTGCCGTGGAATCTGAAGTAAGTTGGTAAAGATGTAGAATTCCTAATGTTGCAATGCATTATTTCCAGGATTTAACTGACTTTCCTGATATCAAATTGTGTCTTTTAAAGGCCGTGATTTGTCTCCCTGATGCAGAGTAGGTATAATGAGTGTTGGGTCAAGGCTATCATTTTGGCCAATAAATAATCCTAAGGCTGGCTGGCATGTACAGAATGCATTCAAACAAGTTACTCTTACGATTATTCAACAGCTTCTGTTTTTTTTCTGACTCTCTTCACAGATTAATAATCCTTGAATTTTTTAAATGGGAAGAGATAACCAGACTTGGGTGAGTGAATTTATTCTCCTCGGCCTGTCAAGTGACTGGGACACTCAGGTCCCCCTCTTTGTCCTGTTCTTGGTCATGTATGTGGTGACCGTGCTGGGAAACTGTCTCATTGTTCTTCTGATCAGGCTGGACAGCCGACTCCACACCCCCATGTATTTCTTTCTCACCAGCCTCTCCCTTGTCGATGTCTCCTATGCCACAAGCATAGTCCCTCAGCTGCTGGCGCATTTTCTTGCAGAACATAAAGCCATCCCATTCCGGAGCTGTGCAGCCCAGTTATTTTTCTCCCTGGCCTTGGGTGGGATTGAGTTTGTTCTCCTGGCAGTGATGGCCTATGACCGCTATGTGGCTGTGTGTGACCCCCTGCGATACTCAGCCATCATGCACGGAGGGCTCTGTGCTAGATTGGCCGTCACATCCTGGGTCAGTGGATCCATCAACTCTCTTGTGCAGACCACCATCACCTTTCAGCTGCCCATGTGCACAAACAAGTTTATTGATCACATATCCTGTGAACTTCTAGCAGTGGTCAGGCTGGCTTGTGTGGACACCTCCTCCAATGAGGTTGCCATCATGGTGTCTAGCATTGTTCTTCTGATGATACCCTTCTGCCTGGTTCTTTTGTCCTACATCTGGATCATCTCTGCCATCCTAAAGATCCAGTCCAGAGAAGGAAGGAGGAAAGCCTTCCGCACATGTGCCTCTCACCTCACAGTTGTTGCCCTGTGCTATGGCATGGCCATTTTCACTTACATCCAGCCCCATTCTGGTCCCTCTGTCCTTCAGGAGAAGTTGATCTCTCTCTTTTATGCCATTTTGACACCAATGCTGAATCCTATGATTTACAGCCTAAGGAATAAAGACATGAAGGGGGCCTGGCATAAACTATTAGGGAAATTCTCTGGGTTAAAATCAAAGCTGGCAACTTGACTCATGAGCATAACTTAGAGAAAACATCTTTGCCTCATTGTTCTTCACCCAACTCAGATCTGACAGGCATAAACTATGTTGCCCTGGCAACCAGGAAGGAGATGACATAACATGTACTGAGGATGTTATGTAGGAGGCTGAGTGGTTGAGTTGGATGGGGTGTGGGAGGTGGGGCTATTTTTATGCGCAGTGGAGTTAGATACTGTTGTTATAAAAATTCCCACACTTCCTCCACCTCCACTCTTATGGCCTGATGATAACTGAAAAAAATTACTACTTACTGTTTTGATTTGTCACATCATTTGTAATCATAGACCTATTCATGGATCTTACCTTGGACCACTGGTACTTACCCATCCACATTTTATAAAAGGTTATGGTGCTTCCATTGAAAACAAAATGTATTTTTACATTTGAAGACTCATCTTAAATAATGTGTAGTGTATGTCACCACATGCAGAAATTGTGTGAGTCAACATTCTGAGAAAAGTGTTATTGTCAAGGCTGACTAAAATGTTTTTGTGCAGGACCGACAAAATGTGAACATAACGTCTTTTCCTGAGTGCCAGAGGTAATTCAGTGGAAAAAATATCAATGGCTATTTGTATTAAAGACTATTATTGACCAAGAAAAGTTAAGCTTCAGGCACTCCTTGCCAGTATCCAAACAGTTTGAGAAGGATTTTACTGCTTATATAGGTATATCATTTAAAATATTAAAAATGATCAATCTCTGAAAAATCTATAAGCTCTTTCTCTGAATCTTTAGAAACACAGAAAAAAGCACACAAATTATGAGATAATGTATAAAATGTCAAAGACATAGTTAATCTAAGGACAAACCCTTCAGCCAAAGTCAATGAAGGGTAAGATCATTTAATATGAATTTTGGAACATCAAGAAAAATCAGTCAACTGTGCAAAGGTTACCCTAAAGCCTCCATGTTGAGAACTTCTCTTACCCCACTGTCTTCTTCCCCACCCTCATACACACAACAGAGCCATGGGTGAACTTACTCACAACAGAGCCAAGGATGAACTTACTCACAACAGAGCCACGGGTGAACTTACTCACAACAGAGCCACGGGTAAACTTACTCACAACAGAGCCACGGGTGAACTTACTCACAACAGAGCCACGGGTGAACTTACTCACAACAGAGCCATGGGTGAACTTACTCACAACAGAGCCACGGGTGAACTTACAACAGAGCCATGGGTGAACTTACAACAGAGCCACGGGTGAACTTACTCACAACAGAGCCACGGGTGAACTTACTCACAACAGAGCCATGGGTGAACTTACTCACAACAGAGCCACGGGTGAACTTACTCACAACAGAGCCACGGGTGAACTTACTCGCAACAGAGCCATGGGTGAATTTACAACAGAGCCATGGGTGAACTTACTCACAACAGAGCCATGGGTGAACTTACTCGCAACAGAGCCATGGGTGAACTTTTGTTAATCTTGTAACCTGGGCTTGTCTGAGATTGGACCTTCCTTTGAAAGGAAGCATAACTATGTAAAAGAAGGAGAAGACATAATTGAAAAAGGGGAAAGAAAAGAAAGAATATGATAATAGCTGGTCTTCCTACTCCCTTGAGGGAGTCAAAGTCCTGTCATCCTTCTGTGTCTTCTTTAAGTCAGTTGATTTGGAGTTCTTACATTTGTCAACACATTATCTTAGAATCTAAGCGTTCAAACAGCGTTGAAGACATATAACCCAAAGCCCGTTTGACATCTGAATTTTATATTAATAGTAATACAATCTTAAATTTTGCAAGATAGGCAGGCATCCTAAAAGATGATGATGCTGGCAAATTAAGTTTGTATTTCAAGTATTAACAGTATAGTATCTATTCTGTATCTGTTTCAATAAATGGTTGTTGGACACAATAGTCAATATGACAGTATCCTGACAAGAATAATTTCACATAGTAAGGATGACAGATAATGGAACAATGATAATGCATTGTGGTAAGTACTACAGTGAAGGGAAGCCCACTGGGGATGACTGTGGAAGGCTTCCTATAAAAGGACTCTTGGGTTGAGACCAGAAGTGTAAGAACAAGTTCTCCAGATGACAAGAAATCCAAACAAGAAACAACCTGTACAAAGTTGTAGAGATGTGGGCAAGCATGAAAGTTCAAAAAATGTTGGAAGTTCAATTTCAGGGAAGAGAAGAGTGAGGAAGTAGTGAGGATAAAGCAGGCGGGTTAGACATGGTCAGATCCTGGAAGGTGTCAAATGTCTAAGTATCTTTTAATTTTGTTCCGATAGAAAACAATAATCCATAAAGAATTTTTAGAAGGATATAGATTGAAAAGATTTACATTTTAAAAATATCACTCTGGCAAATGAGATCATGGAAGGAAAGATCAGAGGCAAGATGCCCAGCCTGCCTGCTGGATCTGCTTGGGTAATACTCTTGAGACATTAGAGAAATCTGAATTAAGGTAGAGGCAATGTGAAGGAGACAAGTAAAGTAATGTCATTTAAAAGTGATGTCAGCTAAAACACTTCATCTCCCAGATTGGAAATGCCATCTGAATCTCATTCCTCTTCTAAAATGTGATGATGCTGTCTGAACATTCTGTAAATTGTATACTAAACTGGAAAATTTACCATCATGAACATGCCTTATATAAAATGGTACGGGAAATAGATAAGAAGAAAGTAATCAAAAATATAAATATATACATGATACATTAAGGAGGAAAATACTTGAAGATGCTATAGCTTCAGTTCTGCAAGCGGTCACGTGGTGACAGTGTTTGTGACCATCCCACAGTGCTTCTCCATCAACCATCCCTCAATCCTTTGCCTTCAAACCATTCCTAAGCATGTTGGGGTTCTTCCTGGAAGGGTTATCCAAGTCTTGATGAGTCTCAGGAAGCAGAAATACTGAGAGTGGACATTAGGTATGAAGAAATAAACTATTATAGTCTCATATTCTGTATTAGGGTTCTTAGAGAGAGATAGGACTAATAGGATAGATGAATATATAAAAAGGAGTTTATTATGCAGTATTGACTCAAATGATCACAAGGTGATGTCCCACAATAGACCATCTGTAAGCTGAGGAGAAAAGAAGCCTGTTGGAGTTCCAAAACCTCAAAAGTAGGGAAGCCAACAGTGGAATCTTCAGTCTGTGGGTGAAGGTCTGAGAGCCCCTGGCCAACCACTGGGGTAGGCCCAAGAGTCCAAAAGCTGGAGATCTTGGAGTGGAGTCTCATGTTCGAGGTCAAGAAGTATCCAGCACAGGAGAAAGATGGAGGCCAGAAGATTTGGGAAACCTAGTCCTTTCACATTCCTTTGCCAGCTTTTATCATAGCCATGCTGGCAACTGATTAGATGGTGCCCACCCAGATTGAGGGTGGGTCTGCCTCTCCCAGTCCACTGACTCAAATGTTAATCCCCTTTGGCAACACCTTCGCAGACACACTTTGGAACAATGCTTTGTAACTTTCAATCCAATCAAGCTGAGGGTCAATATTAACCATCATATATTCTGTCTATTAAATTTCAATTTTTATCTTTTTTATTTGATAGACTTTTAAATTTCAAGGCTGCATTTTCTCAGTAACTTTTAAATTCTTCATAAATTAAACTAGTTGAATCACCTTGACACTACACAAATTTCTAAGTCATAGCTGCTTGTGAAAGACATTCCCAGGGGAAGGCATGAACATTCTCTTGATACCAGAATACAAAATAAGATGCTATTCTAAATTTCATTGTTTATTTAGCCATTAAATAGGAAAAATTTAAGAAGACACTGAAAAGTATTTGAAAATAAAATATTTTTCATTAGTTAAGAACCATAAAAACACCACTGAAGATTTTCCTTAAAAACCTAATACATATAAAAATTACAATTGGTTCAAATAAAAATCTAAATAAGATCCATATATTCCAATTGTCTACTATGGCTCTGAGGATTCTTTTATTCTATCAATTAATAAATTTATAGTAATTTAGTAATCTATAAATTCTACTATTTTACTGTTGGGATTTTTTAAAAAAATAAAACTGCATTGTTTGTTCCTGTTAGATTTTTCATACAGTCTAGATTTTTTGATGACATTCCTATAGTGTAATTTTACATGTTATTTTATTTCTGTATCTCTTGTTTAATTCAGAGATTTCATCAAATTTATTTATTTTTCTGACAATAGTATTTCATAGATTATTATATGTACTTCTAGCAAGAAGCACACAGTATTTATAGCAAGAAACACAATGTTTCTTTCTTTCTGGGGATTATTGCAGCTATTATATTGCATAGGTCAGGATTTTTCAAAAGTGACAAATATCTACTGACATTTTGGGCTGAATAATTCTTTGTTATGGGGGCTATTTTGTGCACTGTAGGATACTTAGCAATATTCCTAACATCTACCTGCTAGATGGCCCTCGTACTCCCTCCCCATGAGGCACTGGTAAAATTGCCCCTGGCAGAGGAGTACTGACCTAGCTCTATTAATTTATTAGGGGTTTCAAGATGATGAGAGTCTGTCATCTTTTTCTCTTTCTTATATAAAGTGTGTTTATGAAGAGAAACGTCCTCATCACTATTTCATCCTCCTGAGGTATAGGTGGTATGAAAAAGGTAGAATAATTTTTTTTTTATTTTTTCCTCTTTCTTTGCCATTTTTAAATACAACAAATGAGGTGAGGTTTTTTCATTATAGTTATGAACTCATTGATGTACATTTATTCAATATGTCTTAATCTATGGCAATTATTGTCTTTATTGATATTCCAGCTGCCCCATATTTGGTGAATGTGAACCTATTTTAGTTTCTTATTTCTGCTGTAAAAGCAGGAATTCCACAAATTCCACTTTATTTTACAAAGTCCCACAAATTTTGTGACTCAAAACAATACAAAATTATGATCTTACATCACAAAGGTCAGAGTCTGATATGGGCCCCCTCATCAGCATTCTTCATTTGAAATGGGGTTCTTCATGTCCAGCATTTCCATTTGATTCTTCCATACAGTTTCTAGTTTCCAGTTCAGATTCCTCATACATTTATGGAAGCTGACCATCTTTTCCACAGGATCTGTTAACTTATTAATGAGAGTGAGTTTAAGCCCCTATGTGATAGTTTCTATATTCAAGCCATATTTGATTCTGATGGTGTTAATTCCCTTGTTCAGTGACATTTTTTTCCAGTTTTTTCCTCTGATTGGTTAGATCCAAAAATTCTGTGTGTATAGGATAATAGACTCTGAGAAAAAATAATAGTATGGCTTGAAATGGGCATGTCTCTTTTGCTTGTCCTGCAGTGTTTTTTTTTTCTTTTTCAACTTTTATTTTAGGATCAGGAGGTACATGTGAAGGTTTTGTTGCAGTTATATTGCATGATGCTGAGGTATAGGGTAGAACTGAACCCAGCACTCAGGTAGTGAGCATGGTACCCAATAGCTAGTTTTTCAGCCCTTTCTCTCCTCTCTTTCTCCCCTTTATACTAGTCCCCACTGTCTATTGTCTCTTTTTATGTCCATGTGTACACAATGCTTAGCTGGAACTTATAAATGAGAACATGGGGTATTCTGTTTCTATGCTAGTTTGCTTAAGGTAATGGCCTTCAGCTCCATCCATGTTGTCACATAGGACATGATTTTATTTTTCTTTATGGCCGTGTAGTATTCCATGGTGTATATGCACCACAGTTTCTTTATTCAATTCATCATTGATGAACATCTAGGTTGATTCCATGATTTTGCTATTGTGAATAGCACTGTGATGAACATACAGGTGCATGTGTACTTTTAGTAGAATGATTTATTTTCCTTTGGGTACATACTCAGTAATAGGATTGTTAGGTTGGATGGTAGTTCAACTCTCAGTTGTTTGAGACATCTCCAAATTGCTCTCCATGGTGGCTGGACTAGTTTACCTTTCCACAGACAGTGTACAAATGTCCATTTTTCTCCATTGCCTTGCCAACATCTGTTATTATTTGACTTTTTAACAAAAGCCATTCTGACTGGTGTGAAATGTATCTCACTGTTGTTTTAATTTGTATTTCTCTGACAATTAGTAATAATGAGCATTTTTTCATATGTTTGTTGGCCACTCGTATGTCTTCTTTTGAGAAGTATCTGCTCATGTCCTTTGTTCAATTTTAAAGAGTTTGTTTGCTTTTTGCTTGTTGATTTAAGTTCCTTACAGATTCTGGATATTAGACCTTTGTTGGATGTGTGCTTTGCAAATATTTTCTCCCATTCTGTGTGTTGTCTGTTTACTCTGTTGATAGTTTCTTTTGATGAACAGAAGCTCTTTAGTTTAATTGCATCCCATGTATCCATTTTTGTTTCTGTTGCCAATTGCTTTTGAAAACTTATTCTTTGCTAAGGCCAATATCAAAAAGGGTATTTTCTAGGTTTTCTTCTAGAATTCTTATAGTTTGAGGTCTTACTGTTAAGTGTTTAATCCACCTTCAGTTAATTTTTGTATATGGAGATAAATGGTCATTCAGTTTTCAGTGTTTTGCATATGGATAGTCAGTTATCCAAGCACCATTTATTGAATTGGGAGTCTTTTCCCAATTGCTTATTTTTGTGAAGTTTATTAATTACCAGATAATTGTAGATGCACAGTTTTATTTTTGGGTTCTCTATTCTGTTCCATTGCCTTGTGTGTCTGTTTTTATACCAGTATCACACTTTTTTGGTTACTGTAGTAGCATATTATGAAATCAGGTAATGTGATGCCTCCAGTTTTGGTGTTTGTTTGTTTTTCTTAGTATTTCTTTGGCTATTTGAGCTCTTTTTGTTTTCCCTATGAATTTTGGAATAGTTTTTTCTAATTTGAAAAATGACGTTGGTAGTTTGACAGGAATAGCATTGAATCTGTAAATTGCTTTGAGCAGTATGACCATTTAAATGATATTGATGCTTCCAATCCATGAGCATGGAAAGTTTTTACATTTATTTGTGTTGTCTTTGCTTTCTTTGAGCAGTGAATGAGATTGGGACACAAAAATCCACACAAGAGACCAATGAATACAAAAGTTGGTTTTTTGAAAAAATAAGATCAATAGACCACCAGCTAGATTAGCAAAAAAAGAGAGAAGATCTAAATAAGCACAGTCAGAAATGACAATGATGACATTACAACTGATCACATGTAATGCAAAAGAACCACAGAGACTATTATGAACACTTCTATGCACACAAATCAGAAAATCTGGAGGACGTGGATAAGTTCCTGGAAACACACAACCTCCCAAGATTTAGCCAGAAAGAAACTGAAAGCCTGAAAAGACCAATAATGAGTTCTGAAATTGAATCAGTAATAAAAAAAAATCTGTAAACCAAAAAAAAAAAAAATGTGAACTAGATGGATTAATAGCCAAATCTACCCTATGTAAAAAAGAACTGATACCGAAGATGGGACTTCTCTCTAACTCATTTTACAAAACCAGCATCATCTTGATACCAAAATCTGTCAGAGACACAGCAAAAAAAGATAAGTTTGGGCAATATCACTATTGGATGATGCAGAAATCCTCAAAAAAACACTAGCAAACCAAATCCAGCAACCTATCAAACAGTTAATTCATCATGATCAAGTAGGCTTTATTCCTGGGATGCAAGGTTGGTTCAACATATGCAAATCAACAAATATGATTCACCACATAAACAGAATTAAAAACAAAAGCCATATGGTCATCTCAATAGATACAGAAAGATTTTTGTATAACATCCAACAATTTTTTCATGAAAAGAAAACATCCTCCACAAACTAGGTAAAAAAGACATACCTTAAAATAATAAGAACCTTCTATGACAAACCCACAACTTACGTCATACTGAATGGGCAAAAATTGGAACCAGTCCTATTGAGAACTAGACAAGGATGCCCAATCTCACCACTCCTCTTCAATATGGTACTGGAAGTCCTAGCCAGAACAATCAGGCAAGAGAAAGAAATATAAAGCATCTGAGTAGGAAAATAAGTCAGAGTATCTCTCTTCAGTGACAATATGATTCTAAACCTACAAGACCCAAAAGACTTTGCCAATAGGCTCCGGGAACTGATATGCAACTTCAGTAAAGTTTCAGAATACAAAAATTAATATACAAAAATCAGTATAGTTTCTATATACCAATAGCATTGTAACTCAGAGCCAAATCAAATGCACAAGCCTATTTGCAGTAGCCACACACACAAAATAAGATGCCAAGGAATATAGCTAACAAGGAGGTTAACAATGTCTACAAAGAAAACCACAAAACACTGTAATCACAAAATCCAATAGTGTTGTGCTGTGTGTGAGTGTGTGTGTGTGGCGGGGAGGGGTGGAGGGGTGGTTCCCAGGGGATGTCAGAACCAGTGGCATCAGGGAATGACCTGGATTTGAGTTTTGTTGTTGGTTATCCTCAGTGCACCAGCAAGTCCAAATTTCTCTAGCATTGAGCATTGCTTGCGCTTAGAGTGAAGAGTTAATTGTTGGAGGATTTTCTCAAACATTGCTGTTCCACCCTTAGTTTGAAGCTCTTACTGCGAGACTCCACACCCGACTGTGTCTTTCCACATGCTGCTTTTTTTGTCCATGACAAACTTGCAACAATACCTGCTCTTCAATTCTTGCTGTCCTGGTCATAGAGAATGGGAATTATGCTTTGTTATTCTGGTGCTATCTCAGTCTTAGGCACATCATTTGTTCCTTGTCCTTTGGTCACTGTGATCCAGCCTCTTTCCCAGCCTTAGGAGAAGGTTCATGGTTTGGAGTCAGGGCTAGAAAGTGTTTGTTTTTGTTTATTTGCTTTTTCCTTCCCTCAGCAATGAGTCTTCCTCTGTCTGTCGGGAAAACGGTGCCTGCCCTTCCTCCAGTGAGTGGTTCCAGGTTTTGTACCATGCAGGGGACAGACTTGTTAGGAGTGAGTGGGCTTCCTGTCTTCCTGCAGCCACTATTTCTGCCCTCACCTCCATCTGCCTCAGAAAGGAGGCTTTGTGTTTCACCCTCCCACAAGCGTTCTCATCAGGGCTATTCCAAGTCTGAGAATAAAATATTGAGGATAGGTGTGAACTCCTCATTTATCTGTGGCTCCTGGTCCTGACAGTATCTCACACTTAGCCTCCAGCAATTTGGCAAAGCAGTTCTTACTAGCACCTACGGTGGCCCCATTTTCCTCTCACGCTCTGGCCCAGGTAACACAGAGCTTAAACCCCATGTCTTTCTGGAGTTACCTGTATTTCCTCAGATTTCATGCTAGTCAGTTTCCCTGCACCTCAGCTCCCTTATCAATTCAAGAATAGTTATGGTTATATAGATGATCAAACCTTTTCTTGTTTCAGGATGGAAGCAGTGCTCTTTCCAGCATTTTCCAACCTAAGTGAAAGCTAGAACAAGCTCAATTACCCATTTTCCCTTTTCGGTAGACTTTATTTTTAGAGCAGTCTTACATTGATAGATACAAACGTTTAACAGAAAGTACAGAGAGCTCACATATACCTCCTCCCCATTACCACACCGCCATGCATAGCCTCCTCTGCTATCAGTATCCTTCTTCAGACAACACATTTTCAATCACTTTTCAAGGTCAGTTTTAATGTATAAGTGGGAAACTGTGCGCCAAGGTTAAGCAAAGTAAGCTGTAACAATGGCAAATAATGCTTTTTAGGCCAAGGAATTGCCAGCCAAACAAACTACTTCTGTGGAAGTAGCTTACTCTAATCATATGCATAATCCCTAGGAGGAAGTAATTTGTTATATTCATTCTATTTTTTTTATAATACCAAGGGTATGAATTGATAGTAAATATTAGTGTGCCTTTATGAATGCTTGTTGAAGGAATTTCTAGATAGATAACTATGAAGTGATCTTCAATTTCTAGATAGACAATTATGAAGTGATCTTTAAAAATAAAGTAGATAGGTAGATGGCAGTGCTGAGGAATTACTGTTATTTGACTTCGTAGATGAATAAATAGAGAAGTGATTCACTTAAGGGTGCATAATGGATAAACAAGGTATCAGACAATGATACTATGCTTCTGTTATTTCAAAATCGTATGAAATCTTTTTATATATATTAAAAATTTGAAGAGGTATGTAAAGTTAATCCTTTGTATCATTTTGGATAACCCTCTTCCTTTCTTTTTTTTTCACAGTAAATCATAAGATTCACTTTTTCTACATCTTATTTGAAGTCTTAAATCTTTTTTATGCAATGATATTACTTTGGAACTTAAATAGTACCATGAGACATGCACTGGCTATCCCTGGACTCTTGTAAAGTTCACAGCAGCCCATAATATTCTTTGCATATATCTCAGCAGAATAAAACACAACTCTTCTGTCTCCAGGAGAAATAGAATTCTGGAGCCAAGGGAGAGGGTTTTTTTTTTAAACTAATATGAATATAGGCCTATTCACTGCTCACTGAAATAGGTGCATTGAAGGATAAACGCCAGATTTGGGTTCTAGGAGAATATCCTAAAACCCTACCAAGCAAGCTTCTGTGAATTTCTTTTAGAGTGACCTAAGGCTTCAGTGGGGTTCTGGAGGAAACAGGGATAGAGAAGAACAGTCTTCCACAGGGAAAATAAGAGTGGCGTGGAGGCCCTGCCCTTGAGAATTGGGAATGGTGACAGCAATTAACACTCCAGTGCATGAAGCTCCTGAGGGGAATCTATCAGCTCTGCATCGCCAATGCAGCCACTACCGCACTTCACGACGTCTGCATGTGTCAGCCGATTTGGGAGTGCCTGTAACCTTCCTCCTTAGTTTTCCTCAAATGTATACTAGTTCCAGGTAATTTCCCAAGAGGACTGGGACACTTAACCGTTATGGTTCCCCACTTTGTTGGAGGGGAGCCTTGTTTAGAAAACAACTTAATTCTAGACTGAGGTAGATATGTCAGTTGGACGCACTGATTCACATTTGAGAGCTCATAATAGAGCTGTCATCAGAGGGTGGGTACAAACACAGGTAAAGAGGGGCAGAAATAGTACAGTACGATTTGTTAGGAAGTTTGAATCAGAAGTCTTCAGAAATATAAACCATGAATGTGAAACCTTCTTGCCTTTTTTTTTCACCCAGGCTGGAGTGCAGTGGCGCCATCTCAGCAACCTCCGCCTCCTGGGTTCAAGCAATTCTCCCTGCCTCAGCGTCCTGAGTAGCTGGGATTACAGGTGCCCATCACAACACCCGGCTAATTTTTGTATTTTTTAGTAGAGACCGAGTTTTGCCATATTGACCAGGCTGGTCTTGAATCCCTGACCTCAGGTAATCTGCCTACCTAGGCCTCCCAAAGTGCTGGAATTACAGGTGTGAGCCACAGTGCCCGGCCTGAAACCTTCTCATCTTAAGTATTGTAACAAATGTAGAAAAATAATTTTGCTTTCTGAAAGCCAGAGGCTTAGGTACATTTTTGTTGTATGGGTTATTCAATTCCAGACTTTAGTATTAGCAGAGAAAAACGGAAGGGTAAAAACTGAGGCTGGAGAAGAGAATGATTATTAACTAAAGCAATAGAGAAACCATGGATGAATTCTGTGTCATTTTTGGAGAAGACACTTAGGTGAGAAGGCTAGATTAAAAAAGGATTATGAACATGTTGTAAGAGTATATTACATTTCCAGAAAAGAAAAATCGTGAATTGTTTTAAAGTCTCTCATCTCAATTATTTTCCTAAGAGTGTGTATACTGTTTTGACTTTCTTTTCTTTCTTTCTTATTTATTTATTTATTTTTAAAGACAGAGGCTCTTTCTGTTTCCCAGGCTGGAGAGCAGTGGCACGATGATACCTAACTTAACCTTGAGTTCCTGGGTTCAAGCACTCCTCCAGCCTCAGCCTCCTGAGTGGTTATGACTACAGGAATGTGCCACTATGGCCAGCTAATTTAAAAAAAAAAAAAAAAAAAAAAAAAAAAAAAAAAAACCACTTTTTTTAGAGATGGGGTCTCACTGTATTGCCCAGACTGGTTTTGAACACTTGGCCTCAAGCAATCCTCCAGCCTCAGCCTCTCACAGTGCTCGGATTACAAGCATGAACCACCATGCCCAGCCTGATTTTCTTTTCAATATGAAAGAAAATGAAATGTAAGATGATTAAATGAATTGTTCAAAGTTAAAAGGCTCTCCGAGTGCAAACTGACCCAGGGTTGAGGTCTCCTGACTCTCATTTCAGCGTTGGTTTCTCTAAAATGAGTTCAGGGATTGCAAGATAGAAACTTGCTAGAGTGAGGAAGGTACACTGGAAAAGAATACTCTATTCTGGGACATGAGGGGCAAGAGATCTAGAGAAGGTGGAGCACAAGCAGAATGAGACCACGATAAATTACATCTCTAAAGGCAACCTTCAGAATTGCATGTTTGAGAAACTAGGTCTCAGTAATTGGATTCAGGTTATGTGAAAAGTCCAACAACCAAATCAAGACAGGAAGTAGATAACAAGACCCCAAAGAAGAAAAGTGGCGGACCTCTCAGGGTATAAAACCATCTTGGGGACACTGTCTACCCAGTGGCACTGGGTTTCTCCATTCCCAAATTCTAGGAAGATGAAAATATTCCTCTCCAGGTTGGATGTATTCAGTGTATATCAGAACCAAGTGTTCAAACACAAGTCAGATGAATCTTTTGCTAAATCTTTGCCACTTCCACTGAGAGCCCCGCTGTGCAAAGGTATGCTTCTTGTTTATTTAGACCAGCATGGAAGAGAAATAGCTGTAGGTTGTGCATCTTATTGTCAAGTGCTCTCCTTCTGTATTCAGGGCTCGCTCAGCTGAGGTTGTAGAGGTCTCCAAAAGGAGGCCACATATGACAAAGATTCAAAAAAGTGTTAAGAAAGATGATGCACAAACAGATTTTCCCAGGAAAAGTCCTTTTGGCCTTCTATTCCTTAGCAGTGGGACATCGAACACGTAATGACGTACAGTATCATGTCTATTCCGTGAGTAAGCCTCACTATGTCTACGTTTGAAACCGGATTCAAGGCTCATCCAAGATTGTATCCAATCACACCCTCTTTGAATTGACAAGGAGAGTGGAAAGGATTATGATTCTGAGTTATTTCTGGAGAATGAGACACTGAGGAGTCCTCTTACAGTGTGCATAGCTCCTGAGTTATTCCAAATCAGTACTTCGCTCTCTCTATTGTGGGGGTAAAGGAAGAATGTAACATACTGAAGCAGTCAGCCAATCAAAGTGAAACATCATCTTAGATAGTTTAAAGTGTGTAATATACTCACTGGATGGGGTAGGATAATCAAATGTGCACTGCCTGCTACAAATGGAAAAGGTATCTAAGGGTCGAGTCTTGGATACTTCCTTGTAAAAGTAAATCAAGCATTTTTGAGTGTTAGTCCATAAAGTAGCAATGGGATTTCAATGCAATTAAAAATGAAAAACAAACAAACAAACAATGAACAGCAGCACGTGAAGACATTTCCAAAACCACAAATTATGACCCTATCTGTGTGGCACCAACGTAGTGAAAAGTTCTGCCAATATCTGGCTGATTTTGACTATGGGTCCAGTTTCTCATCTTTTCCTGGGATTTTCTCATCATAAAAATCATGTATGAATCTTCTGTCTATGAAAAAGAAACGAAGACCAAAAGGAAGATAAAGGGAGAGTGCTGGGTGATGGTGAAGGGCACGTGGAGGTACCTTAAACTCAAGCCCCGTAAGGGTCATGTTTTGAATGAGTGATTTGATCTTTGCTGTCAGTTAAAGCACACTACTCTTTTACTTTCTTTTTCAACTTTCATTTTAGGTTTGAGGTAACAAATGTGCAGATTTGTTACGTGGGTAAATGTGTGTCACTGAGGTTTGGGTACAATTGATTTCGTCACCCATATAGTGAGTGAGCATAGTACCCGAGAGGTAGTTTTCGACCCTCACCCTCCTCTCAGCCTCCATCCTCAAGTATGCCCTACCACTTATAAATGAAGAACACGTGGCATTTGGTTTTCTGTTCCTGTATTAATTTGTTTAGGTTCTTAGCCTCCAGCTGCATCCATGTGGTTGCAGAAAACATGATTTCATTCTTTTTTATGGCTGCATAGTTTTCTATGGTGTATCTGTACCACATTTTCTTTTTCTGATTCACCATTGATGGGCATGTAGGTTGACTTCACGTTTTTGTTGTGAATAGGGATGAACATACATGTGCTTGTGACTTTGATCTGAAAGGAACAATTCAGATTCCTTTGCATACATATTCAGTCATGGGATTGCTGGCTCGAATGGTAGTTCTGTTTCCTTTCAGAAATCTCTGACCTGCTTTCGACAGTGACTGAATTAATTTGCCTGAACCCTGACTTTTCTTGCAATTTCAGTACCATTCATAGCTTCAGCTCTAATTTCTACTCATATGATATATTGTAAAGGATTAGTGTAGCTTGAGATACTAGTTCACACTAAGTTCAGGTACTTCGTATTATAAACCTTTAATTAAGTATTATTTCAACCTTAAACATGAGCAGTGCTTTACATAAATGTAATAACTTTCAGATGCTAGTGACAGACATTGCTTTAAGGACATAATTTTAGTGGAATATTTCAATTACATATATGATATTATACCATATATTGTTTTCTAATTATTATGGCCACAGTAATTACCCTAACTTCCTCACCATTCATAAAACACAGGCAAAAGGAAGTCCTTCCTTCCTGGTGCTCATGTCTAAGAAGATGAATCACAGGGTATGTTACTCTTCAATTCATGTTCTGGGCAGGCAGCATAGATTGTTTTTTTCTCAATAGACAAAGAAAGCTCAAAACATAGAGAGAGAGGTACAGCTTTAGGTTTGTTGAGCATGAGGATGGCATAACCCAAAGAAGATAAAATAGGGTTTCACTGTTTATTAACGGAGCATTAAGTACTGGCAAATAGGTAAAGTAGTTGGACAAATACTGAGAAGAGAGCACAGGACACCCTTGTACATGAGGACAAGCAAAATAGGACTGTTAGCTGTACTCATTGCGTAACACTGCTTTTGAACAGTAGCTGCACGCTAAACCTGTAGTAAGAGGTTTTTGTAGTCTTATTTGTACAGACAAATGAAGCAAATACTTTCAAAATTGTTCTTAGGTTATTTGACTTGAATGAAAAACACTGGTTTAGGGAGAACTATAGAATCACAAATTATTTAGGGCTGAAAAGGCCAATATCTGCTTTGTGACATGTGGTTAGACACAGAGCACTTATCTGGCACCTAGTTTACTCTTCACCTTGAAGGGAGAATATAGATACAGTTCCATTTAGCTGGAAGCTGAGACCAAAGCAACATGAAAATGGCATTAACTACCTATGCAGTAAAATGATCTGAATAACACATTTTTCCTCCTTAATTTGGTTTTCAAATGCACATGATACTTCTTTTTTCTTTATCTATCATGGGTACCTAGAGGAATGCCATGAGTATAAACAAAAGGTATACTTAAATGTTAATTTTTTAAAACCAAGGCAATAGCCTTGGAAAGAAATAGTCACCTTACGATGTTAAGAGTATTCAGTTAATACATCAATAAAAAGTATTTAAGTAGTAGCAGCCTATTTCAATGAAACACTTCACTGTAAAACATACAGCATAATATAGATGCCACAACTAATAAAATGAAAGCTAGATATAGAACAGGACTGGATTATGGATTTCACAGAAACATTTCAGCCAAGAATAAATTAATGTTTCAAACACATACACCATAGATATATGTGTACATGAAAGTGATGTAATACATTTGTACTTTGCATGATTAATTTGGAAGTAGAAGGGAAGATGCTTGGAGCGAGTCGAGGTTACATGATAGAAATCTGCAAGAAAGGTCTTATACTCTATAAGACAGGAATAACGAGGGCTAAAGTAAATATAGATGAAGGCTAAGAGGAAGATGAAAGATAAGCAATAAAAGATATAAAAGAAGATGATTTATTTTATTAAAATAAAAGATGGTTCATTGGAAGAGTGTAACAGATCTAATTCTGTTGATAGAAATAAAGAGGTTAGGAGGGAATTTCATTTGTTGATAGAGAAGTACAGGCATTGGTGAGACATTTAGGAAACACTCATTCAGCTTTTGCAGAATGCATTTGGAGCCTTGGAGGGAAATCTAGCAGGTAAAGGTGAAATTAAGAGTGAGCCATATAGAGTTGATAGTAATTATTATAGCTAGAAATAACAAGCCTTCCAAGAAAAACTGTAGAAGTAGAGTGCAACTTCTAAGCACAGAACCTTAGCAAATGCTCGTAGAATGGAGCAGAACTAAGGAAGCTAAGAATTCTTACAAGGCAAATCAACTGGAGGAAGATCAGGACAGAAGTCTATGACAGAGTTAAAAGTTTGAAGGAACAAACAGGTAACATTGTTAAAAGCTAACTAAAGAATGCAAATAGAATAAAATTCTCTGGAATTGCTGATGACAGGTTATCAGTAACTAAGTTTTCAAGTTCTATAGATTAGTGAAGGTAGAAATGTCCACTGGTTAAGGGATTAATATCAGAAAGTAAATTCAGAAAATGGATTCCAGTCATTAGAGATGTGAAATGAAGGGGATTTAGAATGCTATATATAAACTAAAGCTTCCTTAATTGAGATGCCTGTGTATTTTCTTTTATAAAGTGGGAGAAGGAGTTGCTCAGGAGCAAGAGAAACCTGAGGATGGCAGAGAAGGGGAGTGAATGAAGAAGACTAAGGATCATCAGTAAATAACGGGCACCTGCCTGTTCAGGCACTCCTGCAGGAACTTTAGTCCTTCAACTCCTTTAATTTCACCCCAGACCCTTCAGCTGACCAATATTAGGCCCATCTCACACATGAAGAATATGAGACTCAGAGAGGCTAAGTATCTTGCTCCAAGTCTCAGGAAGCAGAACAAACAGATGT
>PVKP010039909.1:0-19907 GCA_004027715.1 Plecturocebus donacophilus
CCCAGCAGCTGATACACAGGATGAGCCTCAGCATCAACTGCTGGCCCGTACCCTCCACGGAGGACAAACCTTGGTCGTGTGCCTGGGGGCAGGTGTCTCACATGGGCTGACAACTCCTCCAGGGTCGCAGGCTTCCCCACCCAGCCATGCTGCCAGCACAGGTAGGAATGCAGGGGCCAGAGAGGCTGCAGGTGTGGGGCTCGGGGCTGCCCCCTGCACAGGCAGACGGCATGGGCAAGGGCCTGGAGACGTGGCTGGGAGGGCTGCAGGGTAGCGGCGGCAGCTGCCCTCACCCCAACCATGGGCACCTCATGGGCCTGAGGCTGGAGGAGGAGCGAGGGCTGCTCCCAAGGTGGGTGGGTGCAGCTCCTGGAGTGAGTCCAGGTCCCGTGAGGCGAGGGAGCAGTCACTGGGCGCCCGGCCGTGGAGGCCTGGGTGAGGAAGGCCTCGTGGAATCGGGAGCTCGGGGCCTGGGCAAGGGCGGTGACCTCACTGGAGTGGAGCTTGGGGTCACCTGCTGCTGAGTCATGGGGCTGTCATGGCCTAGGGAGGCACCCAGCGTGAATGGCAGGGAATGCTCAGAGACCACCCTGGGATCCCCATGCCTGAGGTCACGAGGTCAGTCCAGCCACACACCCCTTGGGTCTGACCCTGCCATGCCCAGGCCTTCTGCCCACTGATGTTCTGATCCCCTAACCGCGGGCACCTCCGATGAGAAACCCACAGTGCCACCCCGCCGTGGCCGCCACAGGCCCCCAACAGACCCCAATTTCTTATCAGTGACACCCACCAGAACCCAACTCTGAAATCTGAATACCCCGCCCACTTCTCCCAGGAAAGCTCTGGCTTCAGCAGGTCCTCGGGGAGACCCACGTGCCAGTGTGAGGGGTGGGAGTTGCAAGGGGATGAGGTGAGCAAGGCTGCAGGTGCCAGCCAGGACCAACGCACACAGCCACAGGCAGCACAGACGGCTGTGGGCACAGATCCTTGCAGCCCGGCAGGTGGCTCAACCAGCAGAGTGGGCAATATGGAGCAGACAAGGGGACCACATGGGCCTGGGCACCTGAGAAGCGGCCAGCACAGGCTGCCGGTGTGGCCAGAGGGAGCAGCCAGACTCCCAAGCCCATGTCCCTCCTCCTCCCATCCCCGGGGAGCCAGGAGTGCCTGCTCCAGAGGAATCCGTAGCCAGAGGACCCCAGGCAAGCGCAGGTGGGTGGTGGGGAGGGGGTCCCATCTGGAGTGCAGATACAGCCCCAGCCCCCCAGCGCACCTGTCCAGCGTTAAGAAATGGGGATTTTTCCAGGAAACCACGCTCCCTACCTGTCACCCCCGAACACACTAAGCAGGGGTTTAACAGGTAGAAGATCCCAAGACACCAAAACAAGAGAACAGCCGTGCAGGCCAGCATGGGAGGAGGGCGTCACGGCAGACGAGAGGCTGCAGCCCCGACCCCAGACATGGCTGTGTAAGGAGGGCAGCGTCCAGAGAACGGGGCTGGGGCCCGGGAGCGTGAACCCAGGAGGGCCCGGCACTGAGCAGGGAGGGCGAGGCGAGCAGGGGATGCGCTGGCTGGCCACGTGCAAAGACTGCGGCTGATGCAGGGCATAGCATGGCTAAATCATTCGTGACGGATATACACGACCTGCTACACCAAATTAATTTTTTCATCCAAATGGAGCAGTTTTATGAAATGTAACCACCTCAACAGAGGGTGGGACAGTCCCTCTGGATTTTCACAAGCAGAGCCGTGCACGCTGGGCTGAAGAACGTTCCAGAAGGTGTCCAGGACCTTGGGAGGTCCCAGGCGAGCCAGCGCACCTGACGTGACTGTCGGGACGCCCAGGCCATGGGGCTTGGTTCTTGGACCCATTTGATTTGAAAAGCTGAAGGCGGACCACGTGTCTAACATTCCCTTTATTGTGTACATTGCATATTCCAATGAATACAATAAACTCTTTTAAAAAAGTAAGGCACATGAACAGCCTTCTGTGTGCAAGTTCTGTATGATTTTAAAATTCCTACTGACTAATAAAAGCATTTCCACTATAGAACCAGAGACATCTAGAAAAGCTCATGACAGATTTTTTGCAAGCAGAATGCCTGGAACATTATTACAGTTACCTCATGGCACAATGAGACAGTCACCAAATCCAAGGCTTGCGTTATAATGATACAGCTCCTGTTAGGGTTGCAGAAACATTAATCAGCGTATCCACATATGTACAGCCAGGTCCCCACGTGGTAAATCTAAAGGAAGAACACCATCTAACTGCACCCGCGTTCCATCCCTCACAGGTAGGAACTTTGGCTTTTTGGCTTTTTTCCATACGTTGGTCCTGCCGCTCTTCATGAGGCCAGGGTCATACGATACTGAAGACCATGGACAGATACTGTTCGTAGGACACCTGAATCCAGCCGTCCTGATCTGTGTCGTAACGTCTGAATATATCCGTCAACCTCTGGAGAGAAAGCAGGCATTTAAATCTCAACAGAAGCGGGAGCAAGGTGCACTGGGAGAAAGACATTTAGGGGCCCAATTTCAGGAGCACACACGCCATCTCCTGATGGAGCCCAGCACTGGGAGATACAGGTAGGGCAACAGAAAATGTGTCCATTTTCTCAGAATGAAAGTTTTTGCAAAAATACACCATAGTTGGCCAAGCACGGTGGCTCACACCTGCAATCCCTGCACTTTGGGAGGCCGAGGTGGGCAGATTACCTGAGGTCAGGAGTTCGAGATCAGCCTGGCCAACATGGCGAAACCCCATCTCTACTAAAAAAAAAAAAAAAAAAAAAAAAAAAAAATTAGCCGGGTGTTGTGGTACACTCCTGTAATCCTGGCTACTGGGGAGGCTAAGGCAGAATCACTTGAATCCAGGAGGCGGAGGCTGCAGAGATTATGCCACTGTACTCCAACCTGGGTGAGTGAGACTCTGCCTCAAAAAAAAAACAAAATACACTGGGACATAAGTGTAAATAACCCACCAGATACCACCTAAATGGTGTCTTCAGATGGGCTGCTCTGCCATTTCCAAGGGGAGGAAAACATGGCTGTCTACACTTCACTAACCAGCTACTTCTCCAAAGATGAGACTAACTTTTATAAGCTCCAAAAACTAATTCTACATATGCCTGATTCCTTAGATCGATGGTCAGGTGCACCTCGTGGGCGGGCAACCCCCTCCTGCCCCCACAGCAAACCCATGAGAAGCCACTGGTCACCTGCAGGACGATGCAGCCCTGGATGAAGTCATCGAAGGCGATCTGCCCCCGTCCCTGCCTGTCGAACTTGCGAATGAGGATGTCGTGGAACTGGTCAGAGAGCCGGTAGCCTTGAGGAGGGAAAGGCGGGGTCAGGGAGGGCTGGGAGAGCCTCGAGGTGTGTGCCAATGCCCACAGCCTCCCTCCCAAGACCCACAGCCTCTAACACACAATGCAAGGCTGTGTGGGAACAGAAGTGCAAATTCACTCAAAGGCACTCAGAACTGAGACGCTTCCCGAATACACGGTTCAGTAATGAGCTTGTATCTCCAGTGCATGAAGTCACCCCTTGAGACCAACACCCTGGAAGGAGTGAGTGGGAAGCCGCCATTGTCCTGAAAGCTGGTGTGAAGCCACTCTTGTGAAGTAACCACTCGTCCCAGGGAAGCACTCACAAAACACCCCCCCACGGGGCGCCACGCTCAGTTTCGTGAACCCAGTGGAGTTATTTTCTAAAGTCCTTGTTGATTTTATTATGTTTATTAGATAAGAAAATTCTGGATGATTCGCTGCCCTGGGTTGCTCATCACCAGACAATGCTTTGAAAGTAAAATTTCACAGGCGGCTTCTAGTTACACCAAGTGTCAACGTAGGGAAATGGGAGTAGCTGAGGGATGTGCCCCCTCACCTGCCATAAGGGACTGAAGAGCACAGAGGCAGAGTGGCCACAGAAAGGACCAAGTCACTGCAGGGCCACCAAGGGCTAGGATTCCAATATCCACAGGGCCACCGCCTGTCTAGGTGCTCCCTGAGCGTGTCCTGAAAAGGCCTCCCAGGGCAGACGGCTCTGAAGGCGTGTGGACACACAAGGTGTCTTCTGCCACCCCGGAGGGCATGTCCCGCCTGCCCCCTTCCCTCGAATCCCACTACCTGCATGACCGTGGCATCCTTACTGACTCAGGAGGCAACAAGCAGGTTGCCGGCATGTTTCTGCTGGTGTTCAGCCTCGCCGGAATCTCTGCGGGGACGTGTGCACCTGCACCTACTGTCTAAATCTCACAGGTGATCACCTGCACAACAGCCATTCCACCGACAGTCAAGCACACAAACACGAACACAGTGCCTTCCAGAGTGGTCAGGGCGTTCTGTCATTTAAGTTCAGGGGTCCCTAAATGTGTGACGGTGGAGTTGCTTCAGACCCTCCTTCCCTGCAAGGTGAGAAAATGGGCCCTCCCATTAAATTCAGAAAGAGACAGCAGAGTTGTGAACAGCGGCCATTTCCCCTGGTCCCTACTACTCCTACCTCCTCACTCCCCGCACCGGTCCTGGGGCTAGGCTGGCTTGCTGAGAACAGAGCCTGGGACACAGCCATAGGAACACTGCCTGTCTGGGTGTGCACGGGGGACAGAGGCCATCACTGGGGTGCACGGGGGACAGAGGCCATCACTGGGGTGCACAGGGGACAGAGACCATCACTGGAGTCTATGGGGGACAGAGGCCATCACTGGGGTGCACGGGGGACAGATGCCAACACTGGGGTGCACGGGGGACAGAGGCCATCACTGGGGTGCACAGGGGACAGAGGCCATCACTGGAGTCCATGGGGCACAGAGACCATCACTGGGGTGCACGGGGGACAGAGGCCATCACTGGGGTGCACGGGGGACAGAGGCCATCACTGACCTCCTGCGAAGGCTGGGGAAGGCCAGAGGCACAGGATTTCCCGTCAGCACAGACAACAGGAGCAACCCCACTGCCCCTGGAATTAACTCCCAATTTCCTCGGTCATCAGCAATAGTGAAGGGAAAACAAAGGCAAAGTCAAACTAGTAAAATGAGGGATGCACAAACGAACTACAGAAAGAATGTTTATCTGAGAAGCCAAAACCCAGCAGCACTGTTCTCTGAGAGTTCCTGTTAATGAACATCAGCATGTGAGAGCACCGCCGTCCTTGGACCACCGCTTTCTAAGATCATTCTCCTCTTTTGGACTCCCTTGAAATGTTGTGAACGCACCAAGCAGAGCCCTGACCTCCTCAGAGATCATCTATTCCACCTTCGAGGAAAACCAAGCTGCCCCCACCCAACAGGACCAGGCTCCTGGGGGCTCTCCCAGCTCTTGGGGGCCTGGTACACTGCAAAGGACCAAGGCTCCAGACCCGATGGACTCCACTCCCCTCTCTGGGAAGTCTGGACCCTCCCTCAGCCTGCGCAGGGTCAGAGTGAGGCAGTGTGGAGATGCTCCTGACCCCAGCCCTTCCCTGTGCCTGTCAAGCTCTCTGCTCCAGTTCCTGGGTGATGACAGCATCATCCAGTGGGGATGGGAAGGCCTTCTCCCAGGGCTGAAATTCCAGGAAGCGGGCAGTCCTGTGGACAGAGCAAAGTCCTTCTCTAAGAACTAACAAGCACAAGGGATGACACCGCCAGAAAATTTCTCTGCAGCATTTCTGGGTCTGGCCAGTGGGCCTTGCTTGGGGCCTAACTCAGGCAAAACAATGGAAACAGCACCGTGTCAAAGCTGTAAGGGGAATTAATGGCACTGACTTCATAAGCAAATGTCCATGTGCTCCAGAGACACAGCGAATGCCGGGATTACAGCGCAGGCCTTGCATGTGCTGAGAATGCCTTAAAAAGGGGGGAAGCACACACAGCAAAAAGGTAAGTAACAGCTGAAAACGAGTGACGAGCGAATGGAGGCTCCTTCCACTCCAGTACATTTTTCATTATAAAAAACTCAACTGGCAGCGGCTTCCAGAAGCTGGTGGAGGAAGGGGAGACCTAGAGGGAACGGAGGAAGATGGTGGGGTGGTGGAACTGTGCTCCACCGACTGCCTCTCTCAGACAGGCACTGCACTGAGGGGAGAATCTCACCGGATGTCTACGGCAGCCTCAACGGCACCTGCTGAGTCAGCGCGTCTCACACGGGATGACGAGTGCCGGAACGTGGGGACGCCTCCCACACCTTTTCATTCCAGGTCTCTGAGCCTGGCACACAGTTGATGCTAACAATTAAAACCACGGATGGCTGGATTATAAAACCCACCACGTGGCCCCATCAGACACCCAAGGGACGTCTCGCAGGCTCCACCACCCGGGTGATTCCCCTGTGCCAGCCACTGAGCTCAAATGCAGCCTCCCTGCTTTTATCTGAGAGCAAAACACTTTTTCACAGGGGCCAAGACAAGAGAATCTTGCTTCTGAGGCCCACTTCCTAACAGTTACTACGGGAAATCTTTCGAAATAATCAAAATTCAAAAAGGACGGCAATGCCCCTTTCCACAGAAGACGCAGGCGATGGCTCTGGACATCAAGAACCAAACGTGGGGGAAAACTGTTAGGGTGACCAGAGAAACGCTGCAATGGGCACCCCCCCAGGAGCAGCTCAGAAGTCAGGAAGGTTCTGCCGCCCAGCACGAGCAGGACTGCCGGCTCCAGGGCATGAGAAGGGCGGCGTGACTGGCCGGGCCTCCCCCACAGCTCAGCACAGTTTTCTGGGACATCCCTGGCCAGACCAGGATGAAGAGGGCTGAGAGACCTGATGGTCACTGGTACTAGGCAAAGGGAGCTCGGGGCCTGACATGGTTAGGAAAGAAAGATGTCCGTGGCACTAGAGGTCTCCTGTCTAAAAATAACTCCAGGCTGGTCCTGAAGTCCATGTGGCCCTGGCCACACTCGGCAGCACTGGCCTCCCTGGCCCCTAGGACCGCTCTCTGTGGAGGGGGATCCTTCCCTTCCAGCCCTTGCATACCTACCCCAGGGAAGAGGAGCTGGCCAGGGTTCCTGCCAGTTCCTCCACCCAAGGGCACCGCAAGGTCAGCTGCATTCCAAGTGCCAGTTCAGAGCCATCCCGCCCAAATCCTGGCCCGCAGCTGGCCAGCTCAGAATAGCTTCTTGTGGAGACCCAGTGTCCACAGCTGGCCCTGTGGATGAGCTTGTAAGGTGAGAAAGAAAAGAGAGAGAGAGAGAAGACAGCCACACAGTGCGTGCTGGAAGGCCACACGAGGCGTGGTAGCGTGCTTAGATGAGTGAGAGTCCAGGCAGCTCAGATGCACTCAGGTAGAATCTCAGTATCCTCCCTGGTTCTAAGGAGCCTTTTAAGTAATCACACAAGCAGCTTCACAACAGGGGCCGGTGAGACCCGCCCCGATTAGAATCTCGGTGCAGCCACCAAGAGCCGTGGCGCCACTGTTCCTCTCAGACCCGAGACCAGCACAGGAAGCCCCATGGACGGGCCCTATGGACACACTCTGGACAGGCCCTGTGAACACTCCTGAGACTCACAGCACACTGCCACACACTGTGTCACACACATGCCGAGCACACACACGAGGAACACACCTGAGAACAGAAACGCGCTCCGCCTCTCTGATGCGGTTTCTGAGGCACATGGCACACCGTCACGTGTGCACACACACAGCACGTACATGCGGAACATACGTGAGAATGAACATGTGCTCTGCCTCTCTGATGCCGCTTCTGAGGCACATGGCACACTGTCACACATGTGTGCACAAACACACTTGAGAATGGGCATGTGCTCAGCCTGAAGCCGCGGAGGCAACGGCATAGTCACACGTGTGCACACACACACACAGCACACACACATGCGCAGCACACTTGAGAATGGGCACATGCTCTGCTAACACCCCTTTTGAGGTGCACGGTTTGGACAGACAGAGCTGGACGTGCGGACTGACAGCTGTTTCTTAGGTGACTATCACCTTTTCCACATGCTTCGGTGTCTCACGCAATCGAAGCTGCCCTCCCCACGGTATTTTCATGGATCCATTTTTAAATGTTTTCAAAAGCCACATTCTCAGTTTTGCTCGTGACATCACTCCACTTCACAAAAAATGACCGGCTTGCATAGCCCTTATCTCATTTTGGATAAAAACTGCATAAACGTATCCACATCGAATATTGCCTTCCAACATGAACAACGTCAAAATATGAACCTGCATGATGTAAGCAAAAACTTTACACAGCCTGGTTAAACAATCAGTTAAGTTGAACAAGGTTTACAAAGCCTTCAACGGCTCCTGGTTCCAAAATGAAACGCGCTACACAAGCCAGGTGAGTGAGTTACCAAAACCTGAGAGGGCCTGCTTCAGCTCGTTCTTGTCGATCATCCCAGAGTTGTCCCGGTCGTACGTGCGGAAGACGTTCTGCCAGTCCGTGATGTACTTCCACACGCCCGTGAACTCGTTGAAGTTCACGCCGGCCTTGTTCTCACGGTCGAACATGGCTGAGAGAGGAACAGTCAAGCAGCAAAAGATCAGTCGCAGGAAATTCACTTGAAGCTTCCCGCCAGCCCTCAGCCCTCAGAGCCTGGCGCGGTCAGCGCCGATCACTAACCAGGGGCTGGGCAATGCCTGCCTGTCTGTGATAGGACAAAAACCTGGAAGTCCCAGGGGAAGGTGCACTCGTAGCTGTAAGGCAGGTGGTGCAAAGGGATGTGCAAGGAAATCCGGCCGCAGCCACGACGGAAAAAAGAGCAGAGCTTTGCGCTTCCGAGGCACAGGGAGGCTGAGTGGCCCCAGCTCCCCTGACTGCTGGGTCTCAGCCTGGAGCAGGAATCTAACTCCCAGAGCCGGCCTTCTGACTCTCCAGGGCCCGTGACACTGGTGAAGGCTCAGGACAGCCGTCAGGCAAGCCTGCTTTAATTAGAAAAAAACTCTCGCCAGGCTGGACACAGTGGTTCACGCCTGTAATCCCAGCACTTTGGGAGGCCAAGGCGGGCGGATCATCTGAGGTCAGGAGTTCGAGACTAGCCTGACCAACAGGGTGAAACCCGGTCTCTACTAAAAATACAAAATCAGCTGGGCGTGGTGGTACATGCCTGTAATCCCAGCTACTCGGGAGGCAGGAGAATCACTTCCACCCAGGAGGCGGAGGCTGCGGTGAGCCCAGTTGGCACCATTGCACTCCAGCCTGGGCAACAAGAGTGAAACTGCCTCAAAAGAAAAAAATAATTTGGTATTGTTTTACAGATTAGGGGGTGATAAAAAGAAAAAAAAAAAAAAGAAAAAAAACTCTCGCCTTATCCTGTTTGCTTTCAGTCTAATTCCGGGTCCAAATACAAAAGAATCTACAACTACCTTTATATGTAGTTGCAATATGGCTAAAAAACAAAATTCAGTCTGAATTGCTGCTGCAGAGAAAATGATAAATCATGTGGCCTCTTTTCAAACATAGTGTTGAATATAGGACTGCGATTCGACTCCTCCTGTTTGATCAGAAATGTTACAGCCAAATGAAAACCCACAGGATGAAAAATCTTGTGAGAAACAGAATCACTGCTTCCTCCCAGCAGTCCACAAGCCCATGATGCCACGCAGGCTGCTTCTCACATGACCACTGAGGATGTGCACTCCATGTGTGGTGTGTGTGGACCATGCTGGTGGGATGCTGCCAGGTGGGCTGCGTGCCAGGAGAAGGGCTCAGCAGAGGAGTGGCTCCCAGGCCCATCCGCTCCAGTGGGGAGGTAGCCCCCCTCTAGCAACATCTTTTCTAGCACTAAAGGCCACACCATGCCACTACTACACTTACAAGTTTTCTCTCCTTCCATCAGCGCGACGCAGCGACACCTGCACCACCAGCAGTAGCAGGGCAGGATCATCCGGAGAAGCCCCTGCTACCTATACCCCCACCGGACTCACACACCTCACCACACCAGCAGGGCAGGATCATCCGGAGAAGCCCCTGCTACCTACACCCCCACCGGACTCACACACCTCACCACACCAGCAGGGCAGGATCATCCGGAAAAGCCCCTGCTACCTTCACCACTACCATGGACTCACACACCTCACCACACACGGGCTCCTCAAGGAACCAAGGGAATCCTCAAAAGACTAAAACTCATGCCTGGACGGGAGGTGAGGGAACAAGCCCCAGGCTGCTCTGGGCAACCTCAGGACACAACGCCATGGCCCCTGTGAAGCAGAACTGAACCCAGGATTCCATGTTAGAGAGATCTGCAAGGGGGCTGCACACCCCAGCAAAGGAAACCTTCCAAAAATCAAGTGGGGTGGGAACGGAAACGCAACTCTCCTCATCCCAGGCCTGCCCCCGAGCTGCGGCTCTCACCCCAGCTACCATCTGGGCATGGGGGTACACACTTGTAGTGCCACACCTTGGGATGCTGAGGCAGAATTGCTTAAGCCCAGGAGTTCCAGACCAGGCCTGGACAACACAGAGACCTCGTCTCTTAGAAGAAACAAAAAACCTGGCTACCTGTACAGTTGGTGAGACCCTGGCCCCAGAGAAACGATGCAGACCCTCACATTAAGGCTACACGTGAACCCACAAAACAAAAATTACAAAAACATCAAGTTAGTCACTATGTGTGGGCCTGAGCAGGAACAAGCATTGGCTGCAGACCGCCTTCCGAAGGACTTCAAACATACTGTAAAGTAGCCGCACATTACAAATATGTATTGCTTTTCAATAAAACATTTTCTTAAACTTTATCATAAAAAATTTTTGAAGTAATAAAGAATGGAATCACAAAAATAAATAAGCAATGTCTATCAAAAACAACCAGATAAGACATGAAAGTAACTAAATAATAATTCAGAAACTTTAAATATGTATCATCTTTAGAATCAGAAACCAAAAGGACAGGTTAAACAGTACATTAAAAGTAGTTAGAATAAAGAATAAAGCAAACACACAGGGAGAGATGAGAAAAGGTACATACAGAGCCGGGGAGAGAAGGACGAAGGAGCCCACGCTCATCTAAGTGGAATTCCAGAAGGGAGGAAAGTGATAGGGACCCACAGACAAAGGAAACACAACCTGTACCAAGCGGCTCGGATACAAAGCAGCCCAGGCTGGTCTGTCGGCTGATACTTACATATGATCGACCTGACAGTCACTGGATTAAAGGGAGTCCATGTGCCTGAAAACAAACAACAGGAGTTAAACTAAAAGAAAACCTTTCTGGGACACGAGTTCCTGATCTATACCTGGAGGCCCCATGAAAGGCAGTCCTGGCTCTAGGGCAGTGGTTTTCTAGATACTCTGGGTGACTCCCGGGAGAGGCCGAAGCACTGCCCAGTGGGGTCATGTCCTGTGTGTGTGGGAGGGCTCCGTGGCTGCCAGACCTCCAAGGCCAGCCACAGTCACTGAGGCTGGACACGCACTTTTATTTAACATAACCAAGAAATGGTTCTGTTATCATTTTACACACTGAATTCTTCAGGGATGCAGCCACCAGCTAAGTCAAGTAGTTTGGACTCAGTTTTGTTAGAGAACTTCACTAATTACCATTTCAGAAAACCCATCACTAAGGCCAGCACTGTCTGCAGACACCTGAGCAGAGCTGGGTCACTGCGGCATTAGGGCTAGTTCTACAGACAGGGGCAAGTTCCAGACGCTTCCTTACACTCTCCCTCAGTAATCACGCCAAAGCACGGTAGGACATCCATCACACCTCACTTCAGAAATTCTTGATAAACTACAGTCTGGGCTCTACATGATTTTCCTTGAAACTGAATAGGACATCTGTACTATTCTCAGATTCACTGTTGAATCGGATATGCCTGAGCACTCACAACCATTTATCAACTATGAGGATGATCAGTTATATACTGATAACCTTCGCACACAAGAACCTATTTTCCGAGTGATTTCTACCACCCATAATTTCTGCACTCACTAAAAATACATTTTTGATGTCAGGAGAGATCCGTGGCTCTGCTCATACCCCATCTGCACGAGACACACACGTTTTTCTTCTATACACAAAACTGCCGTGGTCCTGGGCAGCACACAGTCCTCTCATCTCAGAGGAACACTGACACTACGGGTGGAGCACGAGCGTGGGATCTGCCTGCACGGTCCCGCATGCCTCCACATGCCGTCACTCTGGGCTCATGGGGCTCCTCCAAGGCCCACGGCTGCTCTCACCTGAAGTGCTTCCCCACTCAGGACACACACTCTCCCTCCAGCTCCTTCCTTTCCTTCCTTAGGGAGTCTTCCATGGGGTACCATTCTCCCAGGCCAGAAGTTAAATCCATTTGCTCTGCCTGAGCGCCTCCTGACTTCCCTTTGGGAAGGTCCCACCCTCCTGCAGTTATGCAGGGAAGGTGTGCTCTTCCCACACAAGCAGGTGCACCTGTTCCTCGGCGCACATGCAGCAGCACTCCACCAGCAGCTGTGAAGCTGAATCCAGTGACAATCTGCAGGAATACCTTCCTGTAGACTTTACAGCTATCTGGAGGGACAGTGGGCAGGCATATGTATGCAGAGGTATTAGGTCAGAAAACCAGTATTACAAAAACAAAGGTAGGCTACAGAGAACCCACAAGGCAAAGAAAGAGGAAAATTCTAAACACCACGGAGCATCCCTGCCTCGCCCAGTTCCATGTGGTCCTCCCCCATTCTTCCCCGCCGTGTGCTGGAACCCAGCGTCTGCACACGAGGTGACCTGCTCTGACCCAGCACTGACAAGAAGCCGCAGGAGCCAAAGCCACTGGAAGCCTCCCGGGCTCTCTTCTGTCTTCCTGACATGAGCTTCTTTTCTGTTTTCTGCAAAGAAGAGGCCACACGCGTCCGTGGCCCTGGACTAATGGTGTGGAGCGGGAGTGGGAACCATGGAGGGACTTCACGGATGAGACCTAAGCCCTCAAATGAAGGCTGCACTGCGAGGTGTCCTGATCATAAGCAGAAGCTTCTCTGGGCCATCTCAGCAAACAACACAGCCAAGCAAGTATGAAAGCAAAGCAACACCGGCCAAAACACAAGTGAGATGCTCAACAACGCTGCAGCGCAGGCTTGGGGGCCTCAATGCCGTCTGGACAGGCAGGCGTGGAGCGGCAGAGACGGTGTATTCCTGAGAGCTGGGGCCCAGGGGGAATCAGACGGCTGTACTGGGGTCTTCTCGAGTATTCTAAGGATTGCAGGAGGGCCTGAGGCCCAGGAGAGCAGAGGTTACCCTCAGATGAATCAAGGATCGGGAGAAGCAGCCACTCCACTAGAAAGGGCCGCTGAGGGAAGGACACTCCTGGTGTCTCCACTCACCTTCCTTGCCACCCACAGTGGGTTGGTCTGGCATCTCCACAAAAGCCAAGGGAGAACAAGCAGAAAGCCTAACAGCCCGCAGTGAGCTGAAGTACCGTGGCTGGTGCACAGACACTTCACAGCTCAGTTACATCAGGCGCTAGACATACCTGGGCATCCACCTGAAAACCTAAGCAGGTGCTGTGCTTGGCCCAAGGCGAGGGAGTCGCTTGTCACCAAATCTCAACCCTTCCCCTGAAGCTCTGGCAAGGTGAGTTTCCAGTGAAAGCAAACGTGAAAGACTGCATGGGGTTCCCTGAGTCCACCCTCCAACTTGAAAGGGTACAGAGTAAACCAGCCAAGGAAAAGGGCTGGTAGGGAAGCCAGGCCCTTCCAGAGCCCCCACCCAGCGGAGTCACACACGGTGCACTGGATTCCTCCAGGGAGGAGCTGCGACCAGGGAGGCTCTTCCTGAACCTGGGGTCAGTCAGGGAAGTTCCAGCCACCCACAGGGAAAGCAGGTGTTTGCCATCCATCACACTGTTGGTCAACTACACAGGCAAAGCAGGGCAGCACGGCTCAAGGCTCTCTCATCAGTCAGAACACGGCAAGCCCTCAGTTCCCAGGAGCCAGCCAAGGGCCCTGCCTGGGAACCTGCAGGGTTTGAGCAATCCGGGCCTGCTCAGTTAACCCCTTCCCATACAGGCAGATCAAATCTGCTCCATCACCAGGGGCAACAAATACCGTCACCCACTTTCCTGGGCCCGAGTGAGGGAAGGACAGTGATGGGACTGGACATGTACTGATTCTGAGGTCTGATTTTTCTGTTCTTTTAAATATGTGATCTCCAAGAGAGCCTCAACTCTGATAAAAAACACTGACCGGGCGTGGTGGCTCACATCTGTAATCCCAGCACTTTGGGAGGCCGAGGTGGGTGGATCACGAGGTCAGGAGTTCCAGACCAGCCTGACCAACATGGTGAAACCCCATCTCTACTAAAAATACAAAAATTGGGTGGGCGTGGTGGCAGGCGCCTGTAATCCCAGCTACTTAGGAGGCTCAGGCAGGAGAATCACTTGAACTCGGGAGGCAGAGGCCGCAGTGACCTGAGATTGCACCACTGCACTCCAGCCTGGGCAACAGAGTGAGACTGTCTCTCAAAAAAAAAAAACCTTCAAAAGAATGTAAGAATTATTATTTTTAAAAGTACAGTTTCAAAAATGCCCCTTAAAAATATGTCAATGTTATAGTTATATTAAGGCAAACCTACCTCAGAAGCACAGACTTGAAAAAAGGTAATTTCTTATAATTCCGAGAAATATGTAAATGTTAAAAAAAAAAAAACAAAAAACCAAACACCCGAAAAGGGATCAAAATCAAGACAGTTTGTAACATTTATTGTAAAAAGAAGGGCAGAGAACAGTCTTCTTTCTTCATACCTGTTAACCGCAGACCTCCCTGAGAGCAGTAATTTTTAGCAGCTCTCCTGTGCAAACAAGTCTCATGAAGGAAGCAGTGTACAAGCCACAAATACCTTCTCAGTGAGGCTTCACCTAGATTTTAACGCAAGCACTCAGAAGCACAAATTTAACTGTGAAATGAGAAACCAGGCCATTTTGTAACTTCAGTTTTTCTGCCAGTATTATATTAATTAAATTAATTTCTTGAAATAGCCTAATGATTTAGTTCTACTATCAAAACAGAAGCCCAATTCTGAGAGAACAATTATTATAGAAGTCACACTAATTTCACTCATATTCACATAGGAATTCATATTAGTATAGGCTGAGGCTGAGGTGGGAGGCTCCCTTGAGCTTGGGAGTTTGGGACCAGCCTGGGCAAGGCAGTGAGATTCCATCTCTAAATTTTTTTAAAGAAATTCAGAGAGAAGGAAGCGATCTGATATGTATCTATCCAAGGCCAAATTTTGTGTGCCCGTACATACAACACAACTACGACCCTTCCCTCACGCAGCTCACAATCTAGTAGCGAGAGGAACTACAAAGGCGTGTCGGAGAAAAGAACAACGCTGATGATCCCACGGCAGGAGCAGCGTGCGTTCACGAAGCCTGTTGTCACTGTACACCCTGAGCTAGGGTTTCGCTCTGTCTCCCAGGCTGGAGTACAGGGGCCTGATCTCAGCTCAGTGCAGCCTCAACCTCCCAGGCTCAAGCGATCTTGCCATCTCAGCCTCCCGAGTAGCTAGGACTATAGGCGTGCACCGCCACTCTTGGCTAATATTGTTTACTTTTTGTAGAAACAGGGTCTTACAATGTTGCCAAGGCTGGCATCCTGAAGGGTGGGTGGGGCTTCATCCTACAAAGAAGAAAGGCAGCGGAAGCTAAGAGCTCAAAGCAAAGGGGTGGGGGACAAGGGCATCTTCGGAACAGAATGGCTGGGCTGAGACATCCAGTAGGATGCCAACAGGCAGAGGTGTGGTGGGAAAACACAGGGTCACAGGGTGTATGCTCACATGTGAGAAACCACAGCACACGAGAGAACAGTGGTGTACTAAAGCAGGCTTCAAATCTCAGCCCGCAGCTGGAGAGCTACCACAGACAACCCAGAAAGGCAGAGAACAGGAGAGAAACGTGGTGTACTAAATCAGGCTTCAGATAGCAGCCCTGCAGCTGGAGAGCTATCACAGGCAACCCAGAAAGGCAGACAATAGGAGAGAAACGTGGTGAACTAAATCAGGCTTCAGATCGCAGCCCCGCAGCTGGAGAGCTATCACAGGCAACTCAGAAAGGCAGACAACGGGAGAGAAACGTGGTGAACTAAATCAGGCTTCAGATCGCAGCCCGACAGCTGGAGAGCTATCACAGGCAACCCAGAAAGGCAGACAACAGGAGAGAAACGTGGTGAACTAAATCAGGCTTCAGATTGCAGCCCCGCAGCTGGAGAGCTCTCACAGGCAACCCGGAAGGGGAGCACGGACAGCACCTCAGCCCACTGCCAAAGGCTGTGAGAAGGACCAGAACCTGTACTCACTAGCAAACCACCTCATTTCAGAAGGAATTCAGGAAACATGAAAGACACTCACAGTACTGCAAAATAAGGTGCCTGTTAATTGTGTTGGCTGAGGAGAAAGTGAAGAGTTAAGACCATGTCATAAGTTTACCTCAAAAATTCTAAACTCTCATTACTGGTGAGCCGCATATCTGACTTTAAATTTTTTAGCGGCGAAATTGAAGAGGAAAATGTAATCAGGTAAAGGGTTTATAAGATGCAAACAGGACAGCTACCACAGCTGCTGAGAACACGCGCAGCTCCAGCGCCAGGGAGGAACAAGGCGGCCACCTCCTGGGGCTGCCCCGCAGCAGGCGTTGAGCCACAAAGCCGGCGTCTCTCAGGGTCCACAGTGACTACAGGCTTCATGGGGTCACATGCCCCCAGCACAAGCTGAGGAGACCTCCAGGGCAATTCAAGAAACAGAGTGTCACGATGTTGCCCAGGCTGGTCGCAAACTCCTGGGCTCAAGCGATCCTCCTGCCTCGGCCTCCCAAAGTGTTGGGACATCACCTGGCCTGCACATACTTCAAAGAAGAAGGCTTTGCATCCCGAAGGGCGGGTGGGGCTTCCTTCTACAGAGATGAAAGGAAGAGGAAGGCAAAGGAGGACGTTTAAGAAAAGTGACTCCAGAGGCTGGATGCGGTGGCTGACGCCTGTGATCCCAGCACTTTGGGAGGCCGAGGCAGGCAGATCACGAGGTCAGGAGTTCGAGATCAGCCTGAACAACGGAGTGAAACGCGTCTCCACTAAATATGCAAAAATCAGCTGTGGTGGTGGCGTGCACCTGTAATCCCAGCTAATCAGGAGGCTGAGGTAAGAGAATCACTTGAACCCAGAAGGCAGAGGTTGCCGTGAGATGAGATCGTGCCACTACACTTCAGCCTGGGCAACAGAGTGAGACTCTATCTCAAAAGAAAAAAAAGTGACTCCATTGGGACCACGGTGAGAGGGTCCCAATACACAGCCTAGGTTAAGCTAAACCCTGATTTCAAAGTATCTCCGAAATGGTGGACTCAGAACCCTTCAGGCAATTCTCTCTCTCAAGCAGGCTCCTGGAAGATATTTAGTAGCAGCTGAGATAAAGATTATGTTCTGACAGACACTTGTTAATGGTTAAATAAAGAGCCATATGCTTTAAGGACCAGCTGAACTGAGGCAGGACTGACCCTCTGGTCAAAAGACAGGAACCCAAACAAGTCAGGGCAGGGGTGTCCCCTCTCCCCACCCCCAGACAATAATGCCGACCGCGGATGAGGGTTAAGTGCCTGGCCCAGTGAGTGCTCAGAAAGTGGAACCCATCATCACCATCATTAGGTGACGGAACGCCATCGAAGACTTGAGCTGGCTTGTTAGCCAAGAACAGTGGTCGTGTATTAGCTGCTACTACAGATTACGGCTGACCGCAACTGAGCACTCGCTCCGTGCCAGGAATCATGGGAGCACCTCACATGCTGGTCCTCAATATTCCCTCCCAGTGACGGTGAGGATACAAAACTGCAGAGCCAGGACTGGAATCCAGGCAGCCCCAAAGCCCCCCACTGGAGCCTGCCAAGGTGAGCAGGCTGACACGCTAACCAGGTCCAGTATCTGACCACCACTCCTAGTTGAGCAAGCTTAACACAAAACTTAACACTGGTCAGTACTCTAAAAATCTGAGCAAATGGATAAAAAGCAGGCTGCTAAAATGGATCATAAATCTTGCATTACTCACTGGAAAACCCCTCAAAATGAACATCTCTGAGACATGGCCTCTGAGGAGGGCACTCTGTGGGGCTCAAATCACCGGTGATGAACCACGTGAACCTGGGTGGTCATCTGACCGTATTTAACATGTGATGCGACACACAGAGCCACTTGCATCCATTGTGGTCAACATTTAGGACGGTTTAAGCTATGATCTGCCAAACCGTAGCCTGCTGGATTCCAGGGTCTCTTGCCACCTTTTTCTAGTAGCCCTGTCCTGCACTTAACCCGAGTATAAATGATCAAAGGTGCAAATAAAAAAAGGGGGATTTAAGAATAATGAAAAGAGAAAAATTAAGAAAGCACAATCACTAGTGCAGAGGTAAAGGAATTTCTTAATTCCCTGCTAGCAATCTATGTAAATGCATGTGAAATAATACAGCAGCATCCCTAGCCCACACAGCACACATTAGGAACTGATGTCAGAATATAAGGTAAACATGTTCCTCTGAAAACCCAAATCCTCACAAATCAACAGGCAGTAAGGCTGAATCCGGCCCCCTCCCGCCCCGTCAGCACAGTCACAGTGAGGAAGCGACCAGCAGCCATAGTGCTCCCCGCGCCCCTGTCCAGTCTCTGGAAACGTCAGATACTTCCCACTAATAAAGAGGAGCCTCCCAACATTTCCACATCTCAAAACTGACCCCTTTTCCAGTTTAAATGGCAAGAATCTGGAAAGAGAAACTATACGCAGCATCGGAAAAGATGACGGCAGCTGAGCGATTACAGAAACGGGCAGTCAGGTGTTCAATGAAGTCACGTGTGTCTAATGGTACTGCAGGGGAGGGGAATCAATTGCGCCGAAACTGGCAAGAAAGTAACTCCAGAGACCCTCAGATGCCAGGACCCACACTGATGAGAACACCGCCCCATAAATCCCCTGCCAGCACCTCCAACACCCCCAGTCCTTTCCCCAGGAATCCGGTCTCGGTATCTGCAGTTCCTGCGGCAGTCACGTTCCCACACAAGTGCTGCTCGAGTTCCCCAAGCCCTCCAGCCATCACCTCCCAGGCCGCCTGGTGACCCCTCAGTGCCCTCGAAGGTCCAGGCAGAGAAGTCACCAAGATGCATCACCGAGGAAATTCAAGGACCTCCAACTTACCAAAGGGGTTTCTGCTGCAGAGAGCTAATCTTCCTAACCGCCTCCTAAAACCCACACCCTAGTTTTCATTTCTCAAGAAATCTTTCCCTGTGCTCACGCACGCAGTTGTTAGCGGGCTCGGTGAGGCACTCAAAATAAACCAGAAGCATCTCCACGAAACAGTAATAATAATGTGTCCTAATGGCTTTTTGTCCTTGGAAAATCAACTCCAGAGAGCTCAGCAGGCTTCTTGGTCCGGAGGCCCAGGTCCCACTGGTCCACTCACCGTTGGAGAGTGCTTGCTGAAGCTCGCTGTCCGATATCACTCCACTCCTGTCTTTATCAACCCTACGACATCAAGAACACCAAATAAGCCGGCGATCCGAAGTGCAGAGAAAACAACGAACGTCTCCTGCCAGCCCCGCACTGAGTCTGGAAGGCTCCGTCCTGGAACCTCCGCCTCTCCCACCCTGCTGAGCAGTACGGGGGTAAAGGAAGCGCCCAGGAGCCGAAGCCCAGGCGTGGTCCTCCCTCTTCTTTCCGCACCTCAGCCCTTCCCTTCCTTCCTCTCCTGGCCTATGAGAATTCACACCTCCACCACTTTCCCTGTTTCATAAACAAAAAAATTCTCAGACAACGGAGCCATTCCCTGGCCATGAGTCACTATAGTTTCGGTCACTCAATCAGTGGAAAAGAGACCAAGGACAGAGTCGCCGTCGTAAAGGTCACCTGCCCCGAACAGACGCTAGATCTCTGCTTCTTCCCTGGCTGCCGACATTTTAACAGCGCCCAGGCAGTCTGTTTCTGCTTTCCCCAAACAAGCACCCCCGGAGACCCTCCACCTGGCGGCTCTCGGGGCGAGAAAA
>PVKP010039910.1:0-19815 GCA_004027715.1 Plecturocebus donacophilus
TCAGCTGGATGGACTGCTCTGACTTCCCAGAGCGCCAAACATCATCCAAAAGGAGACTCAGTCCCGTTTACTCCGCACCAAGAGCCGCCGAGCCGAGGCGCCGGCAAAAAAGCCGCGCCAGCCAAAAGGGTCGCACTGGCGACCTGTGGGGCTCCTCCACTGGGAATGTCCTGGTCCGTGGGCAGCAAAAATGTATCGGTAAGTGTGGCGTCCACTGGCTCTCTGCGCTTTTACTGGGAGCTGCAATCCCGAGCTGCTAGTGATCCGCCATCTTGGATCTCTCTCCTGTTTTTTTAGAACTTAACATTTTAACTCTACTTTAAAAAAGTGTTAAATGTGTCCTCTGCTGAATATGTGCTTTCAGCGGGGTCAGGTAAGACAGGAGCTGTGTGCTGGAGACATAATTGTTCTAGTTTCCTTGGAACTGGGGCTTCCCATGCTTAGGCACTAACTGATGCCTAAAAATCAAAGTAAACAATGTAGTTTTCATTCTCTGGTTAAAAGGAAACATACCAATTCTTCTGGAGAAATACACTTTTTTTTTTTCTGGCCCTAAACTGCAACAGATTTATTATGTAGGTTCTTAGGAAAGGGGCTTTGGGGATCGATCCTTTACTATCTTAAGTGGTTCTTCCTGTTAAATATTTAGAGAAATTCTTCTTGTGGCAATGAAATTCTTCTTGTGGCGATTTCTTATGTTGACCCTTGAAATAATTAGAGGTTGCTATTCTTACACAGTAACTGCATTTCTACGGGAAATAATGAAGTCCAAGAGCATGTTCTCTTGATCTAATTTAATAAAGGTCCCAATTTGGAAAGAAGAGTGGGTAGAATTGGGAGCTTGCCATCTGGAGCTTTGGGGACAGAATTATGGGATGTTACAACAGAAAGGGGCCGTTGCCATTATGGAGTCTAACTTCTTTTTACAGATGAAGAAATGGAGGCCCAGAGATTTGCCAAGTTCACGTAGGTAATTGGTAGCAGCTCCAGGATTTCTGATTCCAGCTGCCCATTCCAACAACTATATCCATGTCATAAAGGGTGTACTTAAGAGACTTAAGAGTGGCTCTGCAGAACATTCTGCAATGAAGGACAGGTTCAGTCTGCCTGGTGTAGTAGCCACCAGCCATTTCTGCCTCTTGAGCATAAAAAATATGACTACTGTAAATGAGGAGTTAAATTTTGCTTTATTTAATTTTAATTAAACTTGTGAATATATAGCTACCGTTTTGGGTAGCTCAGCTTTTATAGACATTTAGGAGGAGCAACAGGCTTATCCTCACTGCCTACCTCCTTCTCACCAAGCGAGAGGCCTTCTTTTCCAGCAACTCCAGTGCAACTGCTTTGTGCCAAACCAAGAGAATCACTCTCGGTCCCATGTCCTCCGCTCCTACTCAAGATGAAAGTTGGCTCCTCTGTAAAATTGACGCAAGTGGAGTAGATAGCTCATTGAGGCCTCTTCCACTCTGAAACATTATGACTGTAGACCTGGCTCTCCAGTGATCATCAGTGACCTTTAGCAGGGCACATAGTCTTCCTGTACCTCAGTGTCCTTATCTGTCTGCTGAAATTAATACCTGTTCTGCCCTCTCTCAGATTAGGAGAGGCTCAAAGTAGAAAATCAATGAGATGTGCTCCATGTGCAACCTTTATTTTTTAATAGTTGGTATCTGGAAATATTTTTGGTTTTGATACAAATGGTTTTTTTTTCCAATAAGCTGTAGCAGATCCTCATTGCCAGAGAAGAGAAAATAATAACCCACAGCCCATATGAAATATGAGCTGGGAGACATGGTACTCATGAAAAATGACTGATTTGATCAGTGGGTGCTAGTTTTTATAATAACTTGCTTAACTTGGCATTCCCTAAACCATTACTCCATGCTCAGCTGTTTATCTGGGAACCCAAGGCAGATCCCTTTCCCTGAGAACTGTGACTCTTTATCTTGATTTTCTTTCTTTAGCTCCTTTACTCCTTGTCAGCCATGTAAGTTTCGTTTGAATGCTTGGCACTGCATGTTCTCCAGTAAACAAATACAGTAAAAACTCTCTCATGATTGTCTCCTTGGTTATAGCCTCTATATCAGTAGTTTTCAAACTTAACTCCTAGACAGTCATTCTCAACTGGCATGTCTGTCGCTAGCTGATGAGTCTCAACTATCTTTAGGAGTGTGCCACCAAACTTTGAGACATAAAATGTGTTTTTGAAACCACAAAGCAGGTCTTCTGAACTGATATGGATGGGGTACAGCTTGCTCTGGGCAGCAGGCAGTATAACATCAAGTTGAAGACAAAGAAAGAGAGCTAGTTGGCATTTCTGAAAAGTTTGTCCCAAGAATGTAAGATAGCCACATCAGACCAGTGATGTGGTACTGGAGGGTGAACCAGTGTGGAGTGGCTTACTTGTGGATGCCCCTAGAAACCCCAGGAAGTATTATTTTACCACAGCAGGGTTTGCCTTATAATTATGGTTGAATCGCTTAGTGTTGTGTTAGTCTTTTCATTCTGTCAGTGGTGCCACCAAAAACTGTAGTATCTCTAACGGCCAAAGAACAGTTCCCTTCCCCAGAAGTCCCTTGGGAATGGCTGCAGGGAACCAGGTGAGACCTGAAGGGCACATGCTGAGCCCTCCCTACCCAGTTCAATCAGAACCAGTTCAAATTTGTGTGTTCCACAGATGAGCATTCTGAATAAGATCCCTTTTGGGCCAGGCATGGTGGCTCATGCCTGCAATCCCAGAACTTTGGGAGGCCAAGGCAGGTGGATCTCCTGAGGTCAGGAATCCAAGACTAACCTGCCCAGCATGGTGAAACCCCATCTCTACTGAAAATACAGAAGTTATCTGGGTATGGTGGCAGTTGCCTGTAATCCCAGCTACTTGGGAAGCTGAGGCAAGAGAATCTCTTGAACCTGTGAGGCAGAGGTTGCAGTGAGCCAAGATTGGACCATTACACTCCAACTTGGGCAGCAGAGTGAGATTCTTTCTCAATAAATAAATAAATAAATAATTTTAAAAAGATCCCTTTTAAAGAAAGTATTCCTTTGCTTGTAAATAAAAAAAGTTGAAAACCACGACTTTAGAGCAGCAGATCTGAAATTTTAATGGGCTGTTAAAATGCAGATTGCTGGGCCCACCACCAGAGGATTCAATGAGGCTGAGTTGCAGCTTGCAAATTTGCATTTCTAAGCAGTGTCCAGGCGATGCTGATGCTGCTGGTCCGGGGGTACACCTGGAAAAGTGAACCACTGATTCTAGCAAACAAATGTTAACATTACCTGTTGTATTACATGTGATAAATTCGGTGCCGTTTGGTGCTAAAAACCTTTCTAAGTATTTCTGTCCCCATGTACAAAGAATAAAACTGAGACATAATGAGTTTCAGTAACTCACCAGTTATCACATTGCTGTCATCACAGAACTGAAGTTTGAACCAGGTCTGGGTAAGGCCAGACCCCTTCCATATCCAAAATGTCACTCGCCTTCCTTGTAGACCTGTGGTTCCCCACCTGTGGTACAAAGTGGGGAGGAGGAGGAAGGATTTATTGTATTGGTTTGCAAATCTAGATATAAAGCAGACATTGCTGGCAGATTGAATGTCTCACAGATCAGTCTTTTTTTAGTCTTACTAAACTTTAAATTTCATAGCAGTTTTAGGTTCACAGCACAATTGAGCAGAAAGTACAAAGAGTTCCCGTATGTCCTCTGTCCCTATACACAACCTCCTCCACTATCCACATCTCACACCAGAGTGGTACATTTACTGCAATCAATAAACCTAAGTTGACACATCATTATCACTCAAAGTCCATAGTTTACATTAGGATTCACTCTTGGTGTTCTACATCCTATGGGTTTTGACTAATATATGATGACATATATTTACCAGTGTAGTATTATACAAAATAGTTCCACTATCCTAAAATTCCTGTATGCTCTGCCTATTTATTCCTCCCTCCCTCCTAACCCTTCACCAACCACTGATATTTTCACTGTCTCTATAGTGGAATGTCAAATAGTTGGAATCATATAGTACGTAGCCTTTTCATATTGGCTCTTTCGCTTAGTAATATGCATCTAAGGTTCCTCTGTGTCTTTTCATGGCTTGATAGTTCGTTTTTTAGCACTGAATAATATTCTGTTGTATGGATGTATCAAAGTTTATTTACCCATTGACCTACTAAAGGACATTTTGGTTTCTTCCAAGTTTTGGCAATTATGTACAAAGCTATAAACATCTATGTGCAGGATTTTGTGTGGGCATACATCTTCCGTTTATTTGGGTAGATACAAAGTTGTAAGATTACTGCATTATATGGTTAAGACTGTGTTTAATTTTTTTTAAACTGCCAAACTGTCTTCCAAAGTGAATGCACCATTTTGCATTCCCACAGTGAATGAAAGTTCCTGTTACTCCACATCTTCACTGCCATCAGTGTTTTGGATTTTAGCTATTCTGGTAGGTGTGTGGTAGTATCTCATTGTTGCTTTAATTTGCAGTTCCCAAGACGTGATACTGAACCTATTTTCAGATGCTTATTTGCCATCTGTATGTTTTCTTTGGTAAGGTATATGTTCAGGTCACTTTTGATCAATTTTCAATCATGTTATTTTCTTATTCTTGAGTTTTAAGAGTTCTTTATGTGTTTTGAATAATAGTCCTTTATCAGAAGTGTCTTCTGCAAATATTTTCTCCCAGTCTATGGCTTCTCATTCTCTTGACATGGTCTTAGGCAGAGAAGAAGGTTTTCATTTTAATGACCTCTAGTATATTCTCCCTTTTGTGGTTCATGCCTTTGGTGTTGTATGTAAAAAGTCATTACCATATCCATGGCCTTCTGCATTTTCACCTATGTTATCTTCTAGGAGTTTTCTAGTTTTGTCTTTTACATTGAGATCTGTGATCAATTTTGACTTAATTCTTGTGAAGGTTGTAAGGTCTGTGTCTAGATTCTTTTTTTTGACGGGGTTGGCATGTGGATGTCCAGTTCTGGCACTATTTGTTAAAAATACCACTTTTGCTCCATTATATTACCTCTGCTCCTTTGTTGAAGATCAGCTGTATTTATGCGGGTCTGTTTCTAGGCTCTGTTCTCTTCCATTAACCTATTAGCCTATTTCTTTGCTAATACCATGCTGCCTTAATTACTCTAGCTTTATAGTAAGTCTTGAAATCAAGTAGTGTCAGTCCTCCAACTTTGTTCTTCAATATCGGGCTGGCTATTCTAGGCCTTTTGCTTCTCCATAGTACTTTAGAATCTGTTGGTTTATGTCCATAAAGTAATTTTCTGAGATTCTGTTTGTGATTGCATTGAATCTGTAGGTCAAGTTGGGAAGAACTGACATCTTGGCAATACTGTGTTTTCCTGTCTATGAACATGGACTATCTCTTCATTTAGTTCTTTGATATATTTCTTCAGCATTTTGTGATTTTCCTTATGCAGATCTTGTACATATCGTTAGATTTATACCTAAGCATTTCATTTTTGGGGGGGTGCTAATATAAATGGTAATGTGTTTCTAATTTCAAATTCCACTTGTTCATTACTGGTATATAGGAAAGCAGTTGACTTTTGTATGTTAACCTTGTATGCTACAACCTTGCTATTATTTCTTACTAGTTTCAGGAATTTTTTGTCAGTTTTTCAGATTTTTTACATAGATGTTCACGTCATTTGTGAAAAAGGCAGTTTTATTTCTTCTTCACCTATCTGTATATCTTTCATTTATTTTATTTACTGTGGCATTATCTAGGATTTGCATTACAAAGTTGAAAAGCAATGATGAGAGGGACATTTTGGCCTTTTTCCTAATTGTAAAGAAGGAAAACTCTAAGTTACTCACTATTAAATATGTGGGTTTTTTGTAGATGTTCTTTATCAAGTTGAGGAAGTTCCCGTCTATTTTTAGTTTACAGAATTTTAAAAAAATCGTGAATAGATGTTGGATTTTGTCAAGTGCTTTTTCTGCATCTATTGATTTGATCATATGACTTTTCTTTTTGAGCCTGTTGTTGGGATGGATTCCATTAACTGATTTTCAAATGTTGAACCAAACTGACTTACTCTGAGGTAAATCCCCTTTGGTAGCAGTGTATAATTCTTTTTTACATTGTTGGATTCAATTTGTTAATATTTTAGGAGGGTTTTTGCATTTTTATTCATGAGAGATATGCTTAAGCTTTCTGGCAACACTTTTATCTGGTTTTGGTCTTAGGGTAATGTTAGCCTCATAAATTAAGTTAGGATGTATTCTCTCTGCATCTGTCTTCTACAAGAGATTCTAGAAAATTGTTATAGTTTCATCCTTAAGTGTTTAGAAGAATTCACAGTTGAACCCATCTGAGCTTAGTGCTTTCTGTTTTGAACAGTTATTAATTACTGATGCAATTTCATTAATAAAAATAGGCCTGTTCAGATTATCTGTTTCTTTTATGAATGTTGGCAGATTGTATTCAAGGAGTTGGTCCATTTCATCTGGGTTATCAAATTTGTGAACATAGAGTTATGCATATATTTTTTATTAGCCTTTTAATGTATATGGGATCTGTAGTAGTGTCCCCCCTTTTCATATCTAATATTGGTAATTTGTCTTCTTTCTTTTTTTCTCAGCATCACTAGATGCTTATCAATTTTATTGACCTTTTCTAAGAAACGGCTTTTGGTTTCATTGATTTTTCTCAATTGGTTTTCTGTGTTTAATTTCATTGATTTTTTTTTTTTTTTTGCTTTAATGTTGTTCTTCTTTTTAATTTTTTTTATTTTTTTAATTTTATTTTTCTTTGGTATAGTAATCATTTTCCCATGCTTAATTTGAATTTACTTTGTTTTTTTCTAGTTTCTTATGGTAGAAGCTTAAATTACTGATTTTAGATCTTTCTTTTTTCTGATATATGCATTTAATACTATACATTTCCCTCTAAATACTGCTTTTGGCTCATCCCATAAATTTTTATTAGATATATTTTCATTTTTATTTAGCTTAAAATATTTTTAAATTTCTATTGCGATTTCTTCCTTGACTCATGTATTTCATAGAAGTGCATTGCTGATTCTCTAGGTATCTTGAGATTTTTCCAGTTATCTTCCTGTTACTAAACTCTAGTTTAATTTCATTGTTGTCTAAAAGCAGACATTGTATGATTTGTAGTCTTTTAAATTTGTTAAGCTTTTTTTTATGGCCCAGTATGTGGTCTCCCTTAGTGACTGTTCCATGTGAACTTGAAAAGAATGTGTATTCTGTTGTTGTCGGATGAAGTAGTCTATAGAAGTCAATTATGTCCAATTGATTGATAGTGCCTTTGAGTCCAACTATGGCTTTAATAATTGTCTGCCTTATGGATCTGTCCATTTGAAGTCTCCAGTTATAGTGGTGGATTGATCTACTTGTCTTTGAAGTTCTATTAGTTTTTTTACCTAGCTTATTTTGGCACTCCATTCTTAGGTACATACATGACAAATATTGTTACGTTGTCTTGGAGAATTGACCCCTTGGTCATTATGTGATGCCTGTTTTTATTCCTGGTAACTTACCTTGTCAGCGCTGTCTGAAATTAATATAGCTACTCCTGTTTTCTCTATTAGTTTTAGCATGGTATATCTTTCCCTTTACAGTCATCCCTTGGTATACACAGGGGATTGGTTCCAGGACCACACCTCTGCCCTGCATATAACCAAAATCTGTACATACTTAAGTCCCACAGTTGGCCCTGTGGAACCCGCATGTATGGAAAGATGGGCCTCCATATACATGGGTTTCACATTTTGTAAATATTGTACTTTCCATCCTTGTTTGTTTGAAAAAAATCCAGGTAGAAGTGGACCTTCTCATTTCAAACCTGTATTGTTGAAGTATCAGTTTTATGTATGCACATAAGCATAGATCATTGGATATATTGCTGCTACTATTTTTTGAACAGTGTTATCTGTTAGTTAAATTAATTAAAATCAAGAAAAATTAAAATTAGTATTTTACCTTCACTTATGCATTCCCTGATGCTTTCTTTATGTAGATCTGAGTTTCTGACCTATATCATTTTCCTTCTCTCTGAAGAACTTCTTGTAACATTTTTTACAAGGCAAGTCTACTGGCAACAAATTCCCTCATTTTTTTTTATCTGAGAAAGTTTTTATTTCTTTTATTTTTGAAGGATAATTTTTCAGGATATGTAATTCTAAGTTAGTGGGTTTTTTTTCTCTCAATACTTTATATGAGTCATTCCACTCTCTTGCCTGCATGGTTTCTGAGAAGTCAGTGTAATTATCCTTGATCCTGGATGGGTAAGATTTTTTTTCTTCTGTCTTTCAAAAGTTTTTATCTTTGATTTTTTGAAGTTGGAATATCTTATATCTAGATTTTTTTTTTTAAAGTATTTATTCTGCTTGGTGTTTCTGAGCTTCCTGAATTCTGTGGGTTAGTGTCTGACATTAATTTGGGGGAATTTTCAGTCATTTTTGCCTCAGATAGCACTTCTGTTTCTTTCTCTATTTTTCTAGCATTTTCATTACATGTACATTACACCTTTTGTAGACATGCCATATTTCTTGGATATTCTGTTTTGCTTCCTTGCATCTTTCTTCTCTTTGCTTTTCAGATTTTGAGTTTCTATTGTCATATCTTCAAGCTTAGAGATTCTTTCCTCAGCCCTGTTCAGTCTACTAATGAACTTATCAAAGATATTTTTTTATTTCTTTTAAAATTCTTTCTTAGAATTTTCATAATTCTACTTACATTATTCATCTATTTTTGCATGTTGTCTGCTTTTTCCATTAAAGCCCTTAGCTTATTAATCTTAAGTTTTAAAAATTCCTGGTCTGATAATTCTAGCATTCCTGCAGTTTCTGATTCTGGTTCTGATGCCTGTTCAGTTCCTTCAGTGTTTTTTGTCTTTTAGTATGCCTTGTAATTTTTTTGTTGAAAGGCAGACGTGATGTACGAGGTGATGGAAATGCGATAAAGAGGCTTTTATTAACGTGGAGGAAAAATGTGGGATAGCAGAGTCGTTCTATTGCTCTGTGTTTAGATCTCAGTCTTTGGATGAGTCTTGCACCCGAGACTATGAACTTCACAAGTATTTCCCAGTATTTTTTCTTCCTTCAGGTGGTACATAATAAGAGGGCACTGGAGTTGTGTATTTTTTTTCCCCAGATAAGTTAGGCTCTGATAAAACCCGAACAGGTTAGGCTCTGGAAAAATAGTTTCTCTTGAGGGGGGTTCATATTAGGAAGAATAGAATGTTCTGGTATATTTCAAAGTGCTTTTCTCTCCCTCCCCCTGCTGGAAACATAAGAGGGTTTTTCTTCCATATTCACTGAGGACCTGAGAGAGCTTCTGAAGGCGAAACTCACAATCACATGTCTCCCCCCCATTACTAGGTTCCCCTGAAGTTTTTAACGCTCTGACTTGTACACAAAGTCTCTAGCAATTTGTTAGTTAGGCTTAGGTTTTTCTACCTCCATGCTCTTCCCACAGAGGCTTCTGCTTGACAGTTTCTATTCCTGCATGCTATGATTTTCTGCATCCACCTGCCTGTCTCTCCAACTTTTGGGGCAGTGGTTTGCTCTGTCACCTCTACTGCATCCAAGAGACGTTGATTTTTCCATTCGTTCAGCTTTTTAGTTGTTAGGAGCAAGTGGCAACAACTAAACTCCTTGCATGCCCAACTGGCTAAATATCTATTTTTCAAATGCATTTTTATAATAAAGACACTATGGAGTCATATCAGGTATCTCAGCTGGACAGAGTTAATGTGCACCTAGCATTTTCTCACTGCACACTGAAAGTACAACTTCTACAGCTAAGTGCTTGGGAAGTTTTCAGGTTGTTTCTGATGGCACAAAGTTGTCTTCGTAACTAGAAAAGATTGGGAATTATGTCACTAAAGCACTTTGGTTGCCTTTTCTAAGTCTAAGGGCAGTGAGAAGTAAGAAGGCATAATATTAACTGATTTTTATTTGAAGAGGTTACTGAAGAAAGTCTGTCATGTTGATTAATTCCACCAGGAATTCATGCCATGTGACCTCAGCGGCAGGCCCCAGTGGGAACAGGATTCTTCCCTCCTGCTCTCTCCTGAGGCCCTGCCCTTGTCTACTGCCCACAGCCTTTAACCTGCTTTCTCAGCTTCTCCCTACCCCTCTTCTTTCTCTGTTGTTTGCCAGAGCCAGCCCTTCTGCCTGGACTCTATCCATCCTGTGGCCTAGATTCCTTGCCCACCATCATCTCCTCTCTAGTTGCACTTCTGTTTTGTTTTTGGTTTTGTTTTTTTGCTTCTCTGCTGTCCCATTCAAATAACGTGAGTTTGTTTTGTTTTGTTTTGTTGGTACACTTACTGTGTAGCAGAAACATCGTTCCCTCCTCTAACAGATGTGTTCAAGCCTGCCTCCTCTACTCGTGGTTATGATAATTAAACCCTTACCCTGTGTCAGACTTGTGCTAAGTATTCATCTTGCATCATTTACCACGGATTGGTTATGAGACATTGGAAGGGTTATCTGCATTTTCAAAGCATCTATAACAAGGGAACATAACTTCATAAGGTTGCTGTGAGGATAAAAGTAAAATAATGCTCACAAAGCACTTAACACATGGCCTGATATATTGTACACATTCCTTATAGATATGACACAGGAGGCTCACCCATGAAGAAAAGGAGAAAAGTCATTGTCACCACTGTTTCTTCCTGATCTGCTCCTGCAGTCAGTCTTTCCAAGCTGCTGCTGTTCTCTCACCCCTTTTACTGAATCGCCTTCCTCCAGATCAGTGTTTCTCAACCTTTTTTTCATTGCCACCATATAAGGAGAAACATTAAGAAAAATTTAATTAACTTTAAAAATGTTTTTAATTTATAGAGACGATGTCTCACTATGTTGTGCAGGCTGGTCTTGAGCTCACAGCCTCAAGCAATCCTCTTGCCTCACTTCCTCACAACAGTCCCAGGAAATGGATCTTACCATCCTCACCTATGCATCCCTTCTGCACAGAGGAGGAAACCAAGGCCAGTGTGGGAACTCTTTGAAAGCAGAGATCATGCCCATTTTCTTTACTCGTGAATATGTGGAACTCTCACACGGTGGCCAGCACATGGAAAGCACAGAATAAATATTCACTGAATGAATAAATGAATGAGGCTCAGAGAAATGCATTATCTGTTCAAGGTCACATAGTTAGGAAGTGGTGGCCACAGGATTGAACCAGGATTAAATCTTTGAGCACCGAATCCATGCTGCTTCCCTCATGCTGAAAGTGATAGATTTCAGGCATGAGCCACTGTGCCCAGCGAATCAACTTTAAATTGAAATTTTCTCCCTAATGAGATAAATATGAAGGAATAAGATTTTTGGGACGTAGGATTGAGCTTTGGAGGGCCACAGGTCAATGTAATCTACAATTTTTTTACTTGTACACCCGGAGAACCAGCTTCTACCCTCTAATGGGGGCAATGTCCCTTTGATCCCCAACAGTGTTTCCTTTGTGAAATGCATTAGCTTCTGGACTTCGTCATCCTTGGTTTCCTTTAACACCTCTTAGCTCTCTTCCTGCCGCTTCTCTTATGGCTCCATCTCTGTTTTCCTGGCTTCATCAACCGTACAACAGGGACTGAGTGTCTGCTGCATGCAGAGATGCCCAGGACAGGGTCATGTGTAGAGGGAGGGAGAGAGAGACACCTAGCTTTACTATAGCAGGAAACCAACCAGGGAGTGGTGGGCAGGAGGAGCAAAGTCCAGTGGTAACCCTGAGAAAGGAATGAACTAAGGCTGTCTAGACTGGGGCAGGGTGTGTGTGTGTGTGTGTGTGTGTGTGTGTACGTGCTAGAGCATAGAGGATGAAGCAGCAGGGCAAGGAGAGGTAGCCTGGGACAGGACTGCCTCAGGGATGGTGAGGGAGCCCGAGCCTTAAATGATGCTCTCCCCAATGATTTTTTTGTTTTGTTTTTCCATAATCTTAACATGTGACCTTAAAAATAACAGGTGTCACTTTTTGAGAAACTCTGCTTCTGGGAGAGAGGCAGTGAGAGCAGAGTATGCAGAAGTCTGGAGCCTGTGAAAGCATGAAATCTCAAGCTTGGCAGCGCAGCAGGAGGGGCTGCCTAGACATGGAGCGGCAGATCCTAAATGTGCCTAGCCTACAAGGATTTGGAGCTAGTTAAATGGTTTTAAGTAGGTGTGTCCTTTTTGTCTCTCAGATACTGTTTTCTCCCATTTTTCCATTTGCCCTAATTTACAATATCACACGTCCCGCAAACAATATTTATCCTTCACTTGTGCCCTTCCCTCATCCATTCCTTCCTTTCAGAGGCCTTCCAGGTCTTTGCCCTTTGGTAGCCACAGTACCAGCCTCCTTGGCCCCTTCATATTAGCTCATTCCTCTGGTCACCCAGGCTTGAAACTGTGGAATGATCTAAAGCCTTTTTCTCATTCCCCAGTGAAGAAACCACAAGTGGGGCTTATAGATTTGCTGTCCCTCTGGCACTGCCCAGGTTCACCCAGGCATTCCACAGATACTTCCTTCAGCCGTATTTCCTCCTCTGTACCTCCCTCCTTTTTCTTCCTCACCTCCTTCCTTTTTTTCCTTCCCGCTTCTCTTCCTCCCTCCCTCCCTTTCTTCCACTTTTTTATAGCTAAAATTAATTGAGCAAAGAACGATGCTGGTTGCCTTGCATACATTTTTTCATTTAACCCTCACAACGCTATGGAATTATAGATTATTATTATTATTGCATTCTGCAGATAGGGAACGTAAGAATCATACAAGAAAGGTAATTTCTCCGAATTCACACTGTTAAGCAAGAATTTGGGGAAACCTGTGAGGTGTGTCTGACACAAGCTTTTTCACCGAGAGTGCTGAAATGGGATACAAATTGCTCTCATCTCTTCCTTTTTGTTCTCCACTCCAGCCATCCCAGATCTTGCTGAGTTTAATCTTTCTACAGCACACATGTGCTCATGTTACCCTCTTAATAAAAACTTCTCGGTTCATAGACTACCTGCACTGACATCCAAGTCCCCCACTGTATGGCCTGAGTTTCTATCACTTTGAAGAACTCAGCATGTAGGGAACAGCATGGTATTTAGTGCCTAAGACCTGGGTTCAATCCTTTGGCCACCACTTCCTAACTGTGTGACCTTGAACAGATAATTCATTTCTCTGAGCCTCATTCATTCATTCAGTGAATATTTATTGTGTGCTTTTCATGTGCTGGCCACTGTGTGAGAGTTCCACATATTCATGAGTGAAGTAAACGGGCATGATCCCTGCTTTCAAAGAGTTCCCACACTGGCCTTTTTCCTCATCTATGCAGCAGGGATGCATAAGGGAGGATGGTAAGACCCATCTCCTGGGACCATTGTGAGGACACGACAGGTAATGTGCACATAGCACACTGGCCATGTGGAAGGTGGTACTCAACTGAGGTTGTGCTTGCCTCTTCTGCTCTAGGAGAGTTCCCTGCCCACTTCTGGCTCTTTGCTTTGTCTTGTGGTCCTCCCAATCTCCTTTACCTTTAAACATCCAGTGTGGTTTTGGTGGCTCAGCTGAAAAGGTCTCCTAGACCTTCGCAGAACCTCCCTCCATAATATGAAGTTACATTTGTTTATTGAGGTATTCAAGAATATTTATTAAACACTTTTTCAAACTGTTTTCAGTGCATGATACATAGATGCTGGAGGTCTCCATGATCTTTTCAGGAGGTCAAGTGTGTTTTTAAAATCATATTAAGATATTATTTGATATTTTCATTGTGTTGACATTTGAACAATGTTACAAAAATAGGGGTGGATAAAACTGCTAATTAAACAAGGCAGTAGTCATATTCCTTATCACCACACACTCAAACCAAAATGCCATTTTCACTTAAGAATTGCTTGAAGTAGTAAAAATTATTTATTAAGTCTCATAATTTTGAGAGCATATTTAAAAAATTCTGTGTCACATAATAGGGAAGCTAAAGCTCTTGTGCTGTTAATAAAGTATGTCTCAAGGAAAGATGCTTGTGTGATTATTTCAGTGCCAAGTTGAACTAGCCACCTTTTTCACCTAACATTGTTTTTGCTTGAAAAAGTGTTTGACAGGCTCTGATTATTCAGACCTGTATATTTGGCAAACATTTTCTCAAGAAAGAATAGCCTATCACTTCAAGAAAAATGATTGTCTATATTTAATGCTAAAATAATGCTTTTAAGCAAAACTTGGAATTTTGGAATACATGTATCTGCCGCCATGAACTTTGACCACTTCCCAATACTTAAGACAGTGCTGATGAGATCAGTGATCATATTAATGAGTACATTTTCAATATTGTACAATGTAATGTGTCAACATTTGGAAAACCCGTATAACTCAGTGAACCAATATTTTTCAGTGAACAACCCCTTTGGGATGTGTGATTTTAAAAACTGCATGGGTTAAAGTTCTATCCCAATGCAAGAGAGATTAATCAATTTTAGTATCACAGAATACAGGAAGTTCATTGAAAGGATTTCAGCCAACCTATAAGAAGCCACTGCTTATCAAGTTTTAGTTTAGTTTCAAAGAAGAATATCCACACCTACCTGAAAAGTCTTTCCATCTGTATCTTTGTGAGGCCAGACTCTTCATACACTACAACTAAAACTACATATCACAAAAATTGAATTTAGAAGCAGAAACTAAAAAAGCAGCTGTCTCCTATTAAAAAGATTTTCAAAGAGTTGAAATTAAAGAGTTTTACAAAAATACAAAACAATTTTCACTAAAATTTCTTCTGTTTTGGAAAATATCATTTTTATACATGTTTTTGCTAAGATCTAATGAATGTATCACTGTTTTAATGGACTAATAAATATTTTTAAAATTTCTCATTTTCAGTTTCTAACAATATATATCAATAGATTAAGCTAATAATTGAAAGCCCTTTGGGATTATCAATTTTTTAGGGTCCTGAGACCAAAAAGTTTGAGAAGTACTATAATAGAACTGTCTATAAATGGTTCTAGTTGCTGGTATACGTGTGAAAACTAAGTCCTCTAATGAAGTTTATCCGTGAGCATCCCCGTGGTCTGGGTTCACTAGCACTACCTCACTAGATACAAAGTCAGGACAAATAAACATGAAATGACTATAGAATACTATACAATGCTCTGCTGTTTGTGGCCAAGCCTGGGGATATGTCATTCGAAGTACAACAAAGATGTGAAAAAGAACAGTTCCCTGGCCAGACCAATAAACGTGCCTGTCATGCCTTAGAGCCCCTTCTTAAAAGGCCCAGTTTCTGCTAAGGGAAGCAAACTCAGACTATTTGGTAAAAATGTGTAGCCATGTTCCTCACTATAGTTGACCCTTGAACAACACAGGGGCTAGGGTTTACAACCTCCCATGCAATCGACAGTGTATATATAACTGTTGGCTCTTCAAAAACATTACTATTAGTAGCCTACTGTTGACCGGAAGCCTTACTAATAACATATACAGCCACTTAACACCCATTTTGTATGTCGTATGTATTATATAATGCATTCTTACAATAAAGTAAGCTAGAGAACAAATGTATTAAGAAAAGCATAAGGAGAAAATGTATTTACTGTTTATTAAGTGGAAGTGGATTATCATAAAGGTCTTCCTCATCATCATCTTCACATTGAGTAGGCTGAGGAGGAGGAGAAATAGGAGGGATTGGTCTCGCTGTTTCAGGGGTGACAAAGGTGGAAGCTCCCGGGAGGCAGGAATACTCGGTAACTTTATGGAAATACATCATAATTTCTGTCAGACCTTTTTCTCTTCAATTTTTCTAGAGAAGTTTATACACAGCAGTGGTTGTTTAGAAACTCAACCTTTTTGGCACCAGGGACCAATTTCTCTTCAATTTCTCTAAAAAAGTTTGTATACATCAGTGGCTGTATAGAAACCCACCCTTTTTGGCACCAGGGGCCAATTTCGTGGAAGACAACTTTTCCATGGCCGGCAGTCAGAGAGGGGTTCAGGATGAAACTGTTCCACCTCAGATCATCAGGTATTAAGTTAGATCTCATAAGGAGTGTACAACATAGATTCCTCTCATGCACAGTTCACCATAGGGTTCGCACTTCATAAAAGTTTGATGCTGCCACTGTGTCTACAGGAGGCAGAGCTCAAGTGGTAATGCTCGCCCACCTGCCACTCACCTTATGCTGTACAGCCGAGTTTTAACAGTCCATGCCTGGGAGTTAGGGACCCCTGGTGTAGGGCATTGGAAAGCAAACAGGAGAGGGCCAACTGAGGCAGAAAGTGAGAGGAACCTCCTATAGGTTCTTGAACAGAGGCCTGAAAATGGAGTTTGGGCAAGGGTGGACCAGTTTACAGAGTAGGAAGGATCTGAGGAAAGAGCATTTGAGCCAGAGAGGCTGGTTTCGAGGCCACTGTGGTCATCCAGTGGTGCCAGTGGAGACGCGTGTCACCTCAGCCCTGTTTACAGTAGAACTTGATAAGCCTAGTTGCGCAGTCGCCTGAGTAAGGCCATGGCTCTGAGGGGATGGTTCTCTTGTTAAATGCTATGTGCATGCCATGACGTGGATACGTAGCACCCTGGTTGGAACTAGACTGATCATTTTTTTTCCCATTTCCCATTCTATTTTCTAGGTCAGAACCTCTTCTGGTAAAGTATAGACAGTTTAACTGGGAATCATTTGAGTGAAATAAGTTGAGAGTTTTCAAAAGTCAGAACTATCACAGCAAGGGGCTGTTTTCCCTAAGCTACACTCTCCTAGTTGGCTTCTATAGAGCAAATGTGAAGGGTTAAGTTTTATTTTTATGTAGTTCATACTTGAGTTGTTTTGCTTTCACAGGTGATTTAACTTACAGTTTTGTGCTGCCTGACTCAGTTATGCTTTTGAATCTCAGTGTTCAACAAGCAATGGGACTACTTGCCTCTGAATGGTCTAGTCCTTACTTGGTGAGGCATTTTGGGAGAGTATTTCCACCTTCCATTAGCATACAAAGAACACGGCGTCTCAGTCAAAGGCAGGAGGTATCTGCCTTTCAAGAACCTGTATCTTAATGGCAGGACGAGTTAGATATGAGTAGAAAAATAATTTTGCAACTTATTCTGATGCGCATGACTTTCTGTGCTTTATCACTTAATTTTTAACTCATAAAAGTATAATACCCCATTGAGCATGAGCCAGGGATTGAAATGTGGTTAACTGAGGTAGGAAGCTGACTACATGATTTAGTTTGGATGTTTGTCTCCTCCAAATCTCATGTTAAAATGTGATCCCAAATGTTGGAGGTGGAGCCTAGTGGGAGATGTTTGGGTAATGGCATAACATCCCTCATAAATAATTTGATGCCTCCCCAAGGTAATGAGTGAGTCCTCACTTTATTAGTTCACACAAGAGCTGGTTGTTTAAGCATCTCTCTTGACATTTCTCTCACCAAGTGACACACATGTTCTCCCTTTACCTTTCACCATGAGTGGAAGCTTCCTGAGGCCCTAACCAGAAGCAGATGCCAGCAGTATGGTTCTTACACAGCCCACAGAACTGTGAGCCCCATAAACCTCTTTTCTTTATAAATTATCCAGCCTCGGGTATTACTTTATAGCAATGAAAAACAAATAACACTACCCCATTACGATTGACCTTAGCAAAATATTGGCCATTAAGCAATTGACTTTACCTCTCTGCACCCTACCTAAAAAACAGCAATAATTATAATACCACTCTCATAATGTGGACATGAGAGTTACATGAACTAAAGCATAACTCGACTACTAAATATATATTTATTGAGTGCCTGCTATCTGTCATATATTCTGTATTTGAGGTCATACTAGAAAACATGATTAACATGAGCTCATAGGAAAGTGCTTACAGATATACCTAGTATGTAGTAAAATAGTCAATAAATGGTACTCGTTATTATCTGAGAAAGGTACACTCAAGTTCAAGAATTCTTGAACGAATCAGAGTTAGCTAAGAGAAAGGCATGGAAATGCAAGCCTCAAGCAGAAAGCAGCCTGAGTGTGCCAGTCTCCGCAAGGAATGGTTGTCCTTGAAAAGGAAAGACTGGGTTATCTGAATGTGAAACGTGAAAACAGTATGTGTGTATCGAGCTTTTCACACACACAGCATTCAGACACTGGGAATAATGTAGTATATGTTTAGCCTGCCAAATAAATAGATCCAAATAAATAGATATATTTAGCCTGCCAAATAAATGGATGTCTTTTGTCAGTAGGGCATTTATTTTCATCATAGGCACATAGATAGCATGTTTTTCTAAATCAGTCACGTGTTAAATTGTGAGCCTGCATTTTATAAGATTCAATAACATTGATCATAAGAAGTGTTATGGAGATTAAACAGGAGAAAGAAGAGCCAGTTGTCAGTTATTAAATTCTGAAATTTTTATTGTACACGTAGGAGAAAGTATTCTTAGGAGTTCAACTTCACATTCTCATGCCATTTCGTTTCCACGTGCATATTTTTGCATAGTTGGAGTCAGTGTATTCATTCTCTGTTGGTCTGCCATTGCATCTGACCTTGGTTCGTGTTGCCCTTTTCCTGTGTCCTCACACTCCACATCCTTTTTCTTGTAATGGCAATAAAATAAACCCCTGCACTGATAAGTGGCCATTGGTTCAACTTTTCTTCCAAATACTGGATATTTGGGTTGTTTCCAGGGTTTCACAGATGAAGACATATTTGCTATAAACATTGTGTCCAGAGAGCTTAGTCAGCAGCTTATTAAACACCTTCTGGAATGGGACTCTCTGCCAAGGTTTTTGAAGTGATACCAACTCATTAAATTAAGAGTCCTAAGAACTGGCATTCAGGATTTCCTGAGACAGCATCTTATTCTTTGGCTTATTTTTTCTTATACATTTAATCAGCAGATATGTATGGACGACCTAGTGAGTGCCACAGAGCATACTCAGCACAGGTAAGCAAGGTAGAAAAGGTCTCGGACTCGAAGTGCAGACAGCAGCCTGCAGATGCACAGTGTGTGCAATTGAAAAAGAGATCGTCCTGGTGGGCTGCCATCCCACAGGCACAGTGTCCGTCAGACTTCTAGGTGGACCTTTGGTCTGGGTACATCAAACGTCAAGAAAGGGTGCAGTGTAATTACTTTAACTGCAAATAGCAGGATTGGGGGAAAAAAGCAGTGCATTTTTTGTTATTTTTAAATCAGGCCAACAAAGTGATGACTAGCATTTGAAGCTGCATGGGCTAGTAAAAAGCACAAGGCCTTTGAATTCACACATCCTAGATTTGAATCCTAACTCTATACTTGTAGACTTTAGGAAAAACATTGAAACTCTCTAAACCTGTGTTCGTATCTCTAAAAGGAGTATCGTATTTTCTGTTGTTTGGATTGTTTGTATCTACAGTGCCTAGTGAAGTGCCTGGCTCAGTAGTTGGTTGTTGTTAGAAAAAAAAAGAAGAAATGGGTTGGTGGGTGGGTGGGTGGATGGATAGATGGTTAGTTGGTTGGATAGCTGGATGGAGCAACTGCTCTGGATTGAGAAAGCCCAAGGGCCTCTGCACCAAATAATATAAATATATCTGGAGGCTGGGCATGGTAGCTCACACCTGTAATCCCAGCACTTTGGGAGGCCAAGGTGGATGGATCATGAGGCCAGGCCTTCAAGACCAGCCTGGCCAACATGGTGAAACCCTGTCTCTACTAAAAATACAAAAAAAAATTAGCCAGGTGTGGTGGCACGTGCCTGTAATCCCAGCTACTCAGGAGGCTGAGGCCAGAGAATTGCTTGAACCCAGGAGGTGGAGGTTGCAGTGAGCTGAGATCATGTCGCTGCACTCCAGCCTGGGAAACAGAGCGAGACTCCATCTCAATACACACACACA
>PVKP010039911.1:0-10000 GCA_004027715.1 Plecturocebus donacophilus
GGTGTGTATGTGTCTACGTGGTGTGTGCTTAAGTAACTGCAGAGGATCTTCTGAGGTACAACGAGCACTTCTTCCAGTTCCACTAAATCCACGAAGCGCATCCCACGAGGAACTGGGTCCTGACTGCAGTGGTGAAGCTCGGGCTGAGGACAGCTCCAGACAGGTCCAGGCAGAAGCTGGGGCAGCTGCCAGGCTGCACACCGGACTCTGCGTAACGTCTGATAAAGTGTTCTCTCGGGAGACCTCAAGCGAAGAGAGACGTCGCCCACCTTCCGTGAGCGCAAACAGCATCATTCATGCCTTGGTCGAGCTGACTCGTCTTCGATGTGAGGACAAAACTCCATCAATTCTGCTATTCCTTATAAACTCTCAGAACCAACAGTAAAACAACAGCATAAAGTTCGATCAAGAGAAAATGGGTTTGTTTGTTCTCAAAAGGTATTTCAAGTTACCAGACTGAGCGGGGACTTTGAGAGACACAGCAAACATCTAAGCAAGCGTCACAGAAGAAGGACTTCCCCAGGCGAGCCCAAGCTCAGGGGAGAGCGTGCCAGTGGCGGAGCCGGGCATCTGTAGAATGCTGAGTCCATCGCATTCTGCCCTGAGCACGTTGCCACCTGCCACCTCCACACCTGAGCTCGCTGACCACGCAGCATCCATATGTCTCTGTGACCAGCCAGCCAGGCCGGCTGGGCCACGAAGGACTCGGGGCCTCATTCGGTCCTGTGGGGGAGGAACCAAAGATCCGGCAAAGCCAGGAAACGTAGAGGGGAGCAGGGCAGTGGCCGTCAGCAGTGGGCGGGAGGGACCTCCCGGGGGGCTGCCATGGAGCCCACCAGGGAGGTCAGTGGACAGCCACGACTGCAGAGCCTGGGCCTCCTGGGGGAAACGGGGAGATTTCCAAGGCTGAGAAATGAGAGGAGGCACAGAAGAAAGGCAGGGGTGACGGGGACAGGATCATCCTCCGCCATACGTGACGCAGGTCCCTTCGGGGTCTCTGTGGAGACCCCAGCTGAGGCCAGCACCTGGCGCAGCTCCGGAGCCCAGCAAGGCTGTGGGTGAAGTGAGCTGCTGGGGTCCCTCAGGAATTCTGCCTCCATTCACATTCTCTGCTCATAACATTCTACTAATATGCAGAATTTTCAAACTTGTATTTTGCCTAGCTCCAGAGTTTCAGGGAAAAGGGCGTGTGTGGAGGGCTTATGTGATCCACACCTAATTGCCTGGACAGTCAAATGCACACTGTTTCGGTTAAAGCGTTTTCTAAAGACCACGTATTTTCAACTCAAAGCACCTAGAAAGAAAGCAGACTTGCAGGCAGAGACTACGCAGATCACGGCATGAAGGCTGACTGACGGTGAAATGCAGGCACATGGCTGGTTTCAGCACATCCGAAAATATGATGATGCAGATGATCAGGTTGTTCCAAACATGACTGCACCTGGGCCGGCGATTGCAACTGCGTAGAAACTGTGATTACTGGAAATTGCCTGTTCTCCTTGGGTCAACGACAGGGCGTGGTAGAAATGAGAGTATATCCGTCGGAAAAACTCTCAAGGATTTTCAGAGTCGTGAACTGCTTTCTTCTAAGGGGACTGAGGAGCTGGCTCTTGGGGTTCGCCTGTTTTCTTTATAGCCCAGAGAGGTGAGGGGCTGCCCAGGGGCACCAGCCGGCGGCCGACCACAACTGGATGCCACGGTTCTTGAGTTTTAGTAAAAGCCCCACACCGACACGCTGCCCCATAGTGGGCGGACGGGGCTTTAAATCAAGCCACACCTGCTGTCGAAGCTGTGGAACCCTCCACACGCTTTGCACCACGGTGCTGCTTCCACACTTCCTCTGACAAGAGTCTACACAGGCGAGGATGTGACGGAACAAGGCTTGCTGGACACCCGGCACACCTGGTGCGTGGCTGTGGCAAATCCCAGCCACACAGCCCGCAGCCGGGGAGAGCCAGGCTGACGTTGGAGGCGGGGACGGCCAGACACTGTAACAACGGCACTTTCCACAGCCCACACACGACAAAACAAGAAGCGTGCTCTTCTTACAGGTCTTCAACTTTGTATGTTACGATTACTGTAGATTTACAAGCAGTTGTAAAAAACAGAACAGAGAGATTCTGAGTCGCACCTTCACCCGGTTTCTCCCAGTGACACCCTCTAGCACAACCACGCCACGGTATCACACGAAATTAACATCAATGGAACCCACTGACCTTTTTAAAGGTTTCACCCTTTTCGCCCGCGCTCGTGTCTGCACGTGCTATTTTATCTGATGGGTACGTGTCTGGGTCCTACCAAGGTTTCTGCTTGTAGCAGGAGGTGCACACGGGCTGGGTGGGGCTGGGTGGGGCTGGGTGTCTGCTCCCCACAGGGCGCCCCTCACCCCCCGCCCTGCTGTGGGTGAGCAGGGAAGAAGTTCACTCCCCGTCAGTATCACTGCCGCGCCCCAGCAGAACCAGGGTGCTGAACCCACTCCTGGCTTGCTTTCAAGTGGGGCGTGAGCCCAGCCCCCCGGGGGCCCTGCTGAGCGGGACCTGGGAAGGTAGCCATGTGCTCAGCCTCACAGGCACCGCCTGGCAGAACCAGAGCGCTCAGCCTCCTGCCGACCTCTCAGGGAGGAAAGAGGGGGTTCCGCCTTTGGATTTGTGTGGCTGGAGGCTGGAGGGTGGTTTCCTGTTGCTAGATCCCCCTTTATGCTGCCCGTGATTTAGGGGAGCTGCTTTTCTTGGCAATTTCTTGTCTGCAGCTGTCAGCAGTTCTGGGCTAGGGGGTCTCTGCAGCACCCTGCCCCGCCCCAGGTGTGCGGGAGGCAGTAAGGATGCCAGGGCACTCACTGCCGCGTCACTCCTCAAGTCCCGAGGCTCTGGCCTGGCCCCTCTGCGTTCAGGGCGGTCCTCGGAGACTCATGCTTCCTGTGGTATGACAGCTGGGACTGTTCACCTGTAAGAGGGGGAGTGGGGTGAATGGAACGATTCCACCTTAGCCAAGAGAACATATCATTATCACTTTTAATTGACTAAATAAAAAGAAAAGGAAATAAAGAGATGTCATTGATGAATTAAATACAATATAGACAAGAACCTCTCTATCTCAGCAGTGTTGACCTGCGGAGATGACTGTTCTTTGCTATGGGGGCTCCCCTGCACCGTGGGGTGACCAGCAGAACCGGGCCGCCGCCCACTCAATGCCAGTACTGACCCTCTCCAGGTGGAACCACCAAAATGTCTCCAAGCATCACTAAAGCTTCCGGGGGGCAAATCGCTCTTTGTTGAGAACGCTGGGTCTGGAGCAACTGAAAATACTTCACCTACATCCAGACTTACAGATATCTAGAGTATCTTATTGATTTTTTTTGGAAAAAATTAAGGAATTATAGCAAGTTTCTCAATATTACTAAAAATACGTGACCTATTGCCAAAGTGCAATAAGTCAACATGGCATCCAAAAGATGTTTTATTAATTTCAGTGACGTCACCAAAACTACATTTTTAATTCAAATGCGTAAACTTTATGCCAAGAAACACACTAGGTGTGAAGATGTGGAGTTACTAATATACAAGAGTCTGGTCACTGTTTTCAAGGAGTGTATCAGCATTTGCCCGTGAACTCAAACTGGCATTCACTGATCACTTGTCAGCAAATACACCTTGGTTACACCTCTCAAGTGCTGTCCTGGGGACCGGGATAGCAGTGATCAAGACCGGTCCTCCCTTCGTAGAGTTCATAGTACGGTGGGGACTCAGGTGGAGCACAGCCCAGCACCGGGGAGAGAGCCATGCCCTGACCCCAGGCAGTCAGGGAGGGCTTCCTGTAAGAAGCAAAACTCCAAATAGAGTTTAACCAGGTAATTGCAGGGGAGAGAGAACCTGGATAAGTGAAAACCAAATAAAATATGTAAACACAGAAGGCACTCAGCCAACATGCAATCATTAACTAATTCGATTGATTAACTCATAAACAGATGAACTTTCTTTGCAGAAGCCAGAGGAGGGCAGGATGAAGAGGGAATGTGAGCAGTCCAGGGTCTCACCTGCTACTGAAAACAGAAAAGACCAGATAGACTGTCATCTTCCATTCCTGGGCAATCAGAAATGCACCGCGGATCACAGGGCTTGAGTACCTCCCCTAAAGAGAAGCAGAGCACGCCGAAGAGCCCGAGTTTCCCTCTTTTCCATTCCCTGAGCAGGTGAGAGTTAGCCTAGAGAAGACGGGTGCTGGCTTTGGAGCTGAAGTAGACATTCTGACCAGAGAAAACGCAGGGTGTTAAAAGCCAGCGGAGATGGTGTTCTTAGAAGTGTGAAATAAAGTATCAGTGACACCGCATCCTGGTGGAAATTCTGGAGTCAGTGGCAGGACTTCAGCTAAGAGAAACGGGCCTAAGAATGTGGCACCAGAATGCAAGCCGTAAAGAATCACTTCAAAGCTCAGCACAGTGGCTCACACCTGTGGTTCCAGCCCCTCAGGAGGCTGAGGCAGAAGGATCCCCCGAGCCCAGGAGGTTGAGGCTGCAGTGAGTGATAATCATGCCGCTGCACTCCAGCCTGGGCAACAGAGCAAGACCCTGTCTCTAAAAATTGTTTTTAATTAAAACCCATTTAAAAGAAGAAAGAGTTCAGAGTAATTGCCCTAACCCCCATGGGGAGTCTTAGCTGCCTTTAGGGGTGGCCAGGGCACCCTGTGCATAATAACAAGTAAGGGTCACTGTGACCCCCCTAAATACCCTGCTGGACAGCGCCGTTCAATCGTGGCTCCAGGAAGACCCTCAGCCTTACTAATTTGAAGCATCAATCCTTCCAAGTTTACGTCTCTCCATTCTGTCGTATGCTGCTGGGATGGAGCTGAGTTGCGTGACTGAATAAATGTTACCTGTTGAGTGCCCGAGATCCTGGAAACTATCATGGCATAGGCTGCAACTCATAAGTGGAAGCCCTAATCCCCACTCTGATGGAGTCTGGAGACAGGCACTTTGGGGGGTGATCAAATCACGAGGCAGGAGCCCATGCGAATGGGATCAGTGCCCTTATGAGAACCGACAGGAGAGCTCTTCCCATTGCCCACCCTTTACCATGTGAGACTCAGCAGAAAGATGCAAGTGCACCCAGGAGAAGTCCTCCCCAGGCCCCACCCTGCTGGCACCTGTGCTTGGACTTCCAGCCTCCAGTACTGTGAGAAAAGAGACTTCCACTGTGGAAGCCACGGGCTATGGTGTTCTGTTACGGCAACCCAAGCTGACCAACACATAGCAATTGACAGAATCCCAGAAAATTAAAAACTTTAAAACACTCTCTTTAAAAAATTATCTCAAGGCGCTTGAGGAAACAAAATTCACATATTAAGCCAGTACTTAACTAAGCAATGGTAGTATTTAAATACTCCTAATCTATCGGAAAATGTTCAGGTTCTGAACAACCTTTACAAATGCAGGTTTACTGGTCCTTTCTGAATGACACTGCAAGATTCGAGCCTTTTATTAGATCATATGACAAAAGTACGTGGCCACTGGCCCTGGGAATGGGAGAATGAGCTGGAGAGTTGCTTTGAGTTCTTGTTTTGCGTTTTTGCAGGGTGTGTTACCCCCCCTTGCAAAGGTGAAGATACAGGGTGCCTGCTCTCTAGCAGGGCGACTGAGTTCCGTGCCAATCCTTGTCCAGTAAGCGCCCTCATTCACGAATCTGTGGAGTGTCCTTGTATGCCCATGGAACAGAGCAAGATCTACCATCATCTCAAAGAACCACATGCACCTGAAGGCCATGCCAAATGTGTGGTGGAACAAGCAAGGCCCAAGGCGTGCAAGACACGAAGAGAAGAGCAATCTATACTAACTGAGCACTTACTGTATGCCAGGCACTTGTCAAAGTGTGTTCGTGAATTATCTGAGTATCACCGTACACTAATAGAATATTATTATTCTCATTTTACAGGCAAAAAAGCCAAGACAAATATCAAGTCATTTTCCCAAGTTCACAGAGAAGTGGTTGGCGGAGCAGGGACTTCTCTCCAAAAAACGGACATTTGTACATAAATTGAAACACAGAAACACATGTACAGGCACAGTAAGAACATACAAAGAGAAAGCAAACCAGAACTTCCCAGCAGCCGATAGTCGGGGGTGGGCAGACCCGAAGATGGAGCGACCGCTGCGGGTGCGAGTTCGTGGCGCGGTCGCGACCCCACGGCGCTGCTGTCCGTGGTCCTGGAGAAGTGCTGCGTCGCAGGGCGTGGCTGTTTCTCATCCGCGGAACCGGGGACCCCTCCTGGTCCCACGGAGTGCTGAGCTACCTGCGAGAAGATCCCTCAGTGAGAAAAGCGGGAAGGAGAGCGAGAACGCCTGGACTCCCAAGCGCAAGAATTTGTTTTCAGATAACATGCGGTATTTATTTCGAACAATTGGAACGAATGTGGTTTTCTCTTCAATTGACTCCCAAAAAGCAGTCATTCACCCAACACCCTCACACCTGTCTGTGGTTCTCCGGCTTCCCGCCTGAGGCCCGCAGCCCCCGAGTCCCGGCTCCTGAGCCCCTGCCTCGGATGCGGGCCGTCTGGGTGAACGCGCAGCTGTGGGACCCCGACGCTGGGCTCGTGCGAATGGCGGCTGCGGCCTCTCTGCCTGCATCGCTGCTCCCGGCCCGTGTTCGGTCGCTTGTCAGGGCAACGTTCCTGGTCTGTGTCCTTGACATGCACACAGGCTTCGCGTGGCTTCCGAGGCGGGGACAGACGGGGGGACCGGCCCGGACCCCGCACCGACGCGGGCAGATGTCGGGATAGAACTGCCAGCGCGAAAACACAGAGAGATGCTGCGGTTTCCTAGTCTCCGCATTCTTCCCAGGGGCTGTTTGCCCAGTTTCCATGGCACGAGCGCTGAGATTTCATAATTTCGCTCCTGCCGGCCGTGTGCCCGCGCAACAATGCGAGCTTAATCAGCCCCGACAGTGGGTCGGGTTTTGTCCATGTGAGTGGAATAAAACTTTTCTCAGCAGCTAAACCCACAAAGTATCTAAAAGCCATCAATAATGGGTAATTCCTATAACTCGCACCTGCCTGCTTTGTTTGTTCAAGGCTGTGAGGACCCGGGAGAAACCCCGGAGCCCCCGAGAGCCGGCGGCTGCGCGTGGAGAGGCTGCCCAGACGCGTTTTCAGGGAGAACGTTTGCTTTCACAGAGGGGGTAGAAAGAATTCTGACCCGAGTAATCATTTTCAGTGGAACAGTCTAGCAACCATCTTCCACGGGCAGAGAAAGCAGAAGCTGTGGGGACGGCAGGAGCTGCCCGAGCGGCCGAGGACGCCGGAGCCTGTGACCAGCGGTCATAGGAGCAGAAGGCGAGTGTGGAAACGCCCTCTTCCCTTCGCTCTCCGTGAAAGGCAGAAACGTGAGACCAGCCACAGGTGTGCAAACACGGGGGACCCAGAACTGGGTGCATCTCCCACACCTAGAAAGATTTTTGAACGGCTTGAAATTATCTGGATCCCTTCAGAGAATAACTTGCCCTGTTTAGAAATATCATTACCACATGATCAAGAGGAATTATTTTCTGAAAATAGTTATCTGACATGTGCATATCATAAAAAGTATGACATCAGTTTACAGTGGGAGAGAGCTTTAGATATGCTTTGCTTTTACCTTTATATTCTACACAAAATTCTTAAATTTCCAAGACCCTGTTAAAAATACATGCAAGTTATGGTCAGATGATCATGAGCTTCTTTATTGTGTTTTTAATGTATTAAATGACTGAAAATAACACCTGAAAAATGCTTCTTTGATGCAAAGCTAGAAAATAGGACTATAATAAATGTATTTGCTGATATCATGTTTCTCATGAACAAATCTGTTTTCTATAATATGCTACCAAGATTCATGCTACTTCTCAGCGCCCATTCCAAAGGACAGACCACTATTTAAGCCATTTCGTAATTCAGCAGGAATTAAAGAACAAGAACCAAACAATGGGATATTTGCAGAATTGCTTTTGGAGGTTGTATATAATGCCCACTAATCTAAAGAGACTCCTATTTTGACAAAAGTTTACAAAAAGCTAAAGATGGCTCAGACAACTTCAAGTATTTGAAGTAGTGAAAGAAGGTATCAGGAGAGTAACTGAAAATGCCGGTGAATGCCGTGTGCGCCTGTCATTTTGATCACGGCCCACGATTTCTCCACAGTGACACCATTTCCAGCGGCCTCCCCGACCCTTTCTCTCCTTTTCTTTCTTTTTAGATGGAATCTCATTCTGTCACCCACACTGGAGTTCGGTGGCACCATCTCAGCTCACTGCGACTTCCATTCCCAGGTTCAAGCGACTCTCCTCCCTCGGCCTCCCCACGAGCTGGGATTACAGGCGTGAGCCACTGCACCCCGCACCTCCGCCCTTTCTGACGTTCTTGTGACCCATCCACCACAGGAGGTACTAATTTTTAAAGGGCATTTGTTTCCTGGTTGAGATCCTGCCCGGTGAAGCCCAACTTCGCGTCTCGTAGCCACCTGTGGGTTGCGCTTTCAGAGAGCAGGCAGTGTGGACGAGAAGAAACACCTCCCATCTGGCCAGTTTTGAATCCAGATCCAATGTGGGCAAGTGGTTAAACAGCTCTGAGCAACGAGTCCAAACGAAAATGGATGATTTAATCAAAACGCCTGAAACCACCGCGCCCTTGAATTCTGGGTTTCTGGCCCTCCACACCCAGAGGCCACCGTGGAGGCGGCCTTGGCAAACCTGTACCCTGAGCCTTCCGTTGGGCACAAAAAGCCGCTCACCTGGGGAGACCCGGGCGGGAGGCACACTTGGATCCAGGTGTTTGAGACCAGCCTGGGCAACAGCGAGACCTTGTCTCTTAAAAGAGAGAGAAAAAAAAAAAAAAAAAAAGGACAAAACGGGAAGCCACTCCCCTGCCTTAGCGCACTCCGCCCGCCAGCTGGGCTGCTTTCCCTGCAGGCCTCCAGATGCACCCTGCGCCTGGTCGCACTGATACATTGGCTGATCGCTCAGGGCCTGGACCGGAGGACTGGGGGAGGTGCTCACAGCTGCCCGGATCTTAGGTGAGCCTGGAGCTCTGCGACCTTACAAAAGGGTTCTCATGGCGTCTGCTGTCACCTCCTGAAGCACTGACCAAGACGAGGATTGGCGGGACCTCGCTGTGGCCCACGCTGGCCCTCGGGTGCTCGTGCGTTTGCCCACGGCGGCTTTTGTCAGGACTCATGAGCGTGCGGGTCTAGGTCCAGTGTGGACCTCCAAGGCCACGGTCCTGGCCACCCTTAGGTCTCTGTCCCTGCCCCTCCCTCTGGGAACGGAGCAGATCTCAGGAGTCAAGGTTGCTGCATCTGTAAGGAGCAGGTGAGAGGAGTGGGGGTGGAAGACGTGTAAGGCTGGGAACGCCGGAAGCTGCAGAGTGCCGGGGCAGTGAAGACGCCGCGCCTGCACGACACAGTCAGCAGGGGCAGGGATTAGACAGTGTCGCCTCTCAAGGCAGAGCATCTGTCAAAAGGCAGACAGTCCTCCTGCCAGGTAAAGGAACTCCCATGACCGACACCGTGGGTCTCCACCTCCCGACATGTGCCCGGGACGTCTGAGGCGGTACAGGGTCACACTGCGTGTCCTCCTGCTGTTTGTGGGAGACCTCAGACACAGCTTTCCATCAGCCTGTTGGCTGCCTGGGCGTCACCGGGGATGACTCGGGATGTGGCCCACACGTGGCACATTCTGCCATGCTTCACTCTGGTGCCAGGTGAGGGTAGCTCACGGAGCAGGCCCAGCCAGGTGGGCCACACTCAGTCCCAGTGCATGGCTGAGCTCAGCTGCAGCTGCACGGCCTCTTCAGGCACTGACCCTGATTGCATTTAAACGTCCCCGTGCAGCAAAGTCCACTGGGCTGGCCTCCCCAGCAAGGTTTTAAGGAGGGTGGGACCCCACCAGGAGCCCCGTTCCGTGGCAACCTCAGTAGATCAAACACGGGACCGGCATGGCTGTGGTGTGCACGAGGCGGCTGTGGTTAAATGTGGGTTCTT
>PVKP010039911.1:15000-19865 GCA_004027715.1 Plecturocebus donacophilus
CTTTTGTACATTTTTGGGAGATACGAGACATCCAACAGTGCATGGAAGATTCACACTGTTGGATGTGGGAGGGTGGACACAGCGAAGGGGTTGCCTACAGATCATAGGTAGAGTCTAAAATGTTCTGATGGGCGACTGGTTGAAAACGTGTCGTGGAAGAAGCAGGCTTCAGAGGCAAGAGGCTGCAGTGGCCTCTCCTCAGACTCAAGGTCGGTGTTGACGGCACTGTGGAGGGTGCCTGAGGCACGTCCTCGCCGCCTCCCAGCCTGAACCAGTCTTTCAGGTTGGATTTTAGGTGCTCTGGCCGAGGAGGAAGTCGTTCAGGTGGTCGCACGCTGGGTGGGGACTGGTGCTCAGACTTTTATTTTTGGTATACAATATTATTTATGAAAACAATTTTATTTTATGTAACTATTACATTCAATTCTCATAACAACCTTGCTAATACGAGCATTAATCTAAGTTTAGAGATGAGAATGTACATAATTTGCCCAAGGTCTTCCCTCTGGTGCTTAGCAGGCTTGGTTCAAGCCAAATTCAACTTCTGCCAGGCCCGAAGCCCTTGGGGGCCGAGCTGCTCTCCGCAGTGCCTGGCAGGTGGAGAGTCATTCTTCCCGCAGTCGAGGATGGCAGGATGCCGGCTGTCACCTGAGCGCTCCCTTCCTCTTGCCTCCTTTTCCTCCCAGAAAATGATGTAATCTGCTCCGAGCTCTCACTGGGACTGGCTAACGTTAGCATTCACTCAGCCCTCGCCTCTGCACTCCTTGTTTAAAGACCATGGCTAAATCGGGCTGCGCCAAATTGTACAACAGCACGGAGCGTTACTGCTGCCATGTGGTTCCAGAGCTGTGTCTCCATCACTCACATCAGCGTCCTGTTCATTTGGGACGCCGAACGGTGCCAATGGCTTTGGAGATATGAGCTACAACATAACATTTAATCTAGAAAGTGGCGGGCTGGGATGGTTCCTCAGGAGAAGACAGAGAACCACTCAGCACTCAGATGCAGGAGTTGCCACCCGGCAAATGCGTGTGCCCAGGAGACAACAGCTGTGCCCCATCCAAGTCAGCAGGCAGCTCTGGGGCTGAGCAAACTGCCTACCAGGGACTTACTGTAAGTCTCCAGGTGTGTGTCCTCTCTGCAAGTGTCCTGAGATGTAGCACCCTTCACCCTTCCACCGAGAGAGTGGCATTCATCCTAAATTCACCGCTGGTATCAGAATGAAGTCAATGAATCTAGAGAAATGTATCTCAGATTATGAACCAAAAGTCAGAAGAGTCAAGGGCTTCTGGGAAGCATCTGCAAAGTTAAAGGAAGTCACCCAGAGGAGCTTGTTCAGGAGCACTGGCCCTCAGGCATCATTAGCGGGATTTACATTCTTCGTATCACCATCACAGTCACCAAAGCCTGCATACAGGTGGTGCGGGAGCCCCACCAGGCCTGCTCTGGCGGAGACTGGCGGACCCGGCGTTCCCTGCAAGACTGACCAGCTCCCCTTCCAATCCCACCGCAGCCGTGTGGCCGGAACGCCTGCCCTCTCTATCTTTCATTTCTGTCCGTTTTGGAGCCTAGACATAAACGATTCGTAGTCACTTAAAACATGTATTGTCTCAAATCAGAGCTATGACTAATTATCTTTCTTTTCAAGGGACTGAAACTCTTGGTGTGGGAGGGTTTTAAAAAAAAAGTTTGTTTTTTCTTCCAGTTTTTGCAATCTGCTCTTTGCAAAACCCCAGACCTCCCCAGCTGATGTCCCTGTCTCAGAATCTCGTCTGCAATTCTAAGATCTCCTAAGAACCGAAAGGAAGGTGAGGGAGACCTTAGAGCCCAAATTGGACGCGTGCTCACGTCCACGCTCGGAATTTGAGGGTTATACTTGAGAGATGCGGTGCTGGTCATCACTTCTGCGTTAACTTTATTATTTCCAACAGGAAAGCAAGGAGTTTCTTATCAGCTGAAAGTCAATTTTCTAACCTGAGTCCTGTAATGAAAAACTCTTTTGAGTGCTGGGCAAGAATAAGGACTCATATCGGAAAACGCAGAAATCCGTAATTTCTTTTCTGTTTGTCCTTTTCAAGGAAGAGAGGAGAGTCAGCTCTCAACATCATCACTGCTCATCTTAACGACAGGGACTCGGGCGAGCCATGGCGCAAAGCAGCCTGGCGAGGCCTCGGCGCTGGGCCGGCCTGGCACTGTGCGTCCTTGGTCTTGGGACCCGGCTCGCGTCCCCATGCCAGGCAGGCCTCACAGCGCCCACCTGGGCCTGCTGCACCCTAAGCTCCGGGCCGCCTCCTGCAGAACCTTCTGGCCCCACCTTGCCTCCCAGCTCGGCAAAGGCATCTCTGCGAGTGGGAAAGGCCAGAGGAAGCCCCCAGCGCCTCCAGCGGCGCCCCCCAGGTCGCATCCGCGCTCCACACACTCGCTCCTCCCGGGACTTAAATTTAAACTCCATGAGCCTAATGTCGCCTGGGTCTGGGGCCGTCATTCCCACCTGGCGGTCCTCTCGTCATTGCCACAAGACCAAGCCGCGGACGGCTCCGCAGTCCTCTCGCGGCTCCCAGGGGAGGAGGAGGGTGCACGGAGCCCCTGGGACGGGGAGCCCGGGAGGCGCACGTGGAGACCACCGCGCACATGGAGACTCGCGAGCCGTGGTCTCTCCAAGGAATCCCGCCTGCTCCGAAGGCCGTCCAGGGCCACCGGCGTCCCCACATGTGGGCGCGAGAAGGGGGCCCCCTGTGCCCTGCGCTGCCCGCCTCCCCGGCCCACGGGCATGAAGCTCTCCGGCTTTGGCCCTGTTCCCTCCCCTGGAATTGCCAGCCTGGCGCCGGCCGCCTCTCTCAGAGGAAGGGCTAAGTGTTGCGAGGACACCTTGTGTTTTCCCTTCTGAAAAACACAAAGCCCAGGAGAATCAGGTTCCAGGAAGGGGAGTGGAGAGCTGGGCGCATGGCGCACCCATGGCCCTGAGCGCTGCGGGATGACGGGGGACTCCGGGCTTTCTCAGAGGCGCCCGTGCTGTCCTAACAGGTGAGCCAATAAGGGCAGAACTTTGCCTCTTCGTGGGGGCGGCGGATGTCGCGGCCAGGCGGTCGCTGTCAAGAAGCATTTCTGCGGTCTGCAGAGACAGCCGGAAGGTATTCGCACCGCGGGCAGCTCCGGACATACAGCTCCTTACATGCAAACATGCCTGCACTCTCACGGAGGCCCAACAGCGCCGACGCCGGGCCAGCACGACCCAGGCCCCCGGGCGGCGCCTCCCCTCCGCGGGGACTCATCGGACAGCCGCGGGCGCGCTTTCTGCACGGGCAGGAATGCAGCCGTCTGCCATTTGCCAGGCAGCAAGGAGCGCGGTGGCGGCCTGGCATGGCTCCCGGCGTGCTGAGGGTAGTCCTGGAAAACTATTTCTACTCAGGTGACATCTGTGATAAAGAGTCCACCAATAAATTCTTTCCGCCTGAGAAATGTGCCCCCCCAAACACTGGCGCCGGAAGTGCCTGCTCCGAGCGGCTGGCGGGGTCCGAGAAGGCAGAGCTCTGTACACAGGGACCGTGCGGGCGTCCTTAGGATTGGTCAGCCACCGGGACTCCGGCAGAGGGTGCACCTTGTCACTGAGGATGTGACAAAAGAGAGTGCCGTGGGGGCAGCGTCAGGGCAGGTGGCGAGGGGCACAGACGGCTCCACCCGGGCCCAGCTCCCAACCCCCGCAGCCTTTGCTATGACGCTGGAGCCCTGCGGGCCTCGGGAAACCAATCTCTCTCTGACGTCTCCTGTCCTGCTTTTCCCTGCTCAAGGCAGGACTCTAACCCAATCGTGGGTCAGAAGACCCTCATTCCAGAGAGGGTCCCTCCCCACACTCTGCAGGAAGGAGCCTGCACAGAGAGGCCAGGATGAGTCCCAGCAGACAGGCCCTTCCGGGTTGAGTTCCCTCCAGGGTGAGTTCCCTCCGGGGTCACTTCCTTCGGGGATCAGTTCCTTCCAGGGTGAATTCCCTCCGGGGTCAGTTCCTTCGGGGATCAGTTCCCTCCAGGGTGAGTTCCCTCCGGGGTCAGTTCCTTCGGGGATCAGTTCCCTCCAGGGTGAGTTCCCTCCGGGGTCAGTTCCTTCGGGGATCAGTTCCCTCCAGGGTGAGTTCCCTCCGGGGTCAGTTCCTTCGGGGATCAGTTCCCTCCAGGGTGAGTTCCCTCCGGGGTCGGTTCCTTCGGGGATCAGTTCCTTCCAGGGTGAGTTCCTTCCGGGGACAGTTCCTGCACTTTGTGTCCATTCCCGTTTCTGCATGGTTGTCAATCATACCTGTGTAATGAAACCTCCGTAAGAACCCAAGAGGACAGGGTCCCTGGGTTTCCGGAGAGCTGAGCACGCCAAGACCGCTGGAGAATGCAGCACCCATGAGGGCACGGAAGCTCCACGCCCCTCCCCATCCCTCACCCTACACCTCGCTTTTTCTGTGTCCTTTACACTATCCTTTATAATAAACTAGTTGACACAAGTGTTTCTGTGAGTTCTGTGAGCCACACCAGCGAACTCATCAAACCCAAAGAAAGGGTCGTGGGCAGCCCAGTCTGAAACTGGTTGGTCAGAAGTTCTGGAGCCCAGATTTGCAATTGGTGTGCGGGGCAGTGTCAAGGCCAAGCCCTCACCTGCGGATCTGACACTGTCTCCAGGTGGCTGAGCCCTCACCTGCGGATCTGATGGTCTCCAGGTGGTTGAGCCCTCACCTGAGGGTCTGACAGTCTCCAGGTGGACAGTGTCAGAACTCAGCCAGAGACCCCAGCTGATGTCCACTGCTGAATGAGAGGGAAAAGCCCCACGCATTTGGTCACAGACATTGTCTTCTGTGGTGACGTAGTAGCAGAGGGAACGCACGGCTG
>PVKP010039912.1:0-19822 GCA_004027715.1 Plecturocebus donacophilus
TTCTCTGCGCTTTCACTGGGAGCTACATTCCTGAGCTGCTGCTAATCGGCCATCTTGGATCTCTCTCCAATAATGTGTCTTATGTTTCTACACTATGACTTACATGAGAAAGGTCTATGCTTTTCAAAGACATCTCTTGTCAAAAGGGATACATTTACTTGTAAACCCATCATATTTCAGGTATTTGGTTCTTTCCATAAATGTCTCTTTGTGGCTTAGATATGCCTGAGTTGGTATAGTCTCTGAAACCGAAAGGTTACAGAAAGCTGGTCTGTGAATGACCCAGGTCTGGGATGGGGCAGGGGTAGGGGGAGATTTACCTGGTTTGCCACCTGACTAGTAGTAGCTGTCCTAAGAACAGTGAAGGCTCTCTCCCTTGTCTTGGCTCAGGAAGAGGGTAATAATATGTATCAGGAACAAAGGGAAGATCAGTACACAAGTGTTATGCTTAAGACTTGTTATGGATTAAATAGACTGAATGTTCAGTGTACATCTTAGTAATGTAGTTAAATGCTTATCACTCCTTAAGTCAATGTAGCATGGCAGAGACTACTAATGAACAGAATCCTAAACTAAACATCATCCTGCATTATAGTGAGACTGTGAGAAGTAGCCCTTTTCTGATATGAAGTAGATTGCTTCAGTTCATTCGTGAAAAACTTAAATGACCCTCTATCTACTGTGCCAGGCCAAAAAGCCTGTAGTGACTGCAGTTTTAGGGACTGCTATTCCTGTGTCCTGAGTTTGAAATAGGTAAACAGACTAACTGATGGAACTGATTACCATGGAGAGTGGGAAAATTTTTTCTGGGCACTTGGCTCCTTTTCCTTAAAAAACCAATGGGGGCTAAATTCACATCTCATTCTAAACTCCACTGTGCTTTCATTCCCATAATGGCATTCAATTCTCTGTGTTTCCCTGCCTTCACTCTTCCTGCATGTACTAAAGTCTTCCACTGTATTCTACGGAACTGTTCCTAGTTAAAACTCCATTGCAATCTATCTTTTGGAAGTGCTCTCTTCCTCTTTGACTTAACAGAAACAGTGGCTTTTCCCTGATAATCATGTCCCAGGTAGCTGGAGGAGGAAAAGCGGTGTCTTATTGTTCTTTAGTGTTTCTTCTAGACCATGAGTCCCAATTCACTTGGATTCGTGCTTTGTAAAGGCTCTGCTATTCAGCTATGCCACCACCTCCTGATTACTACTGTTACAGATCAGTCTCTAGTCACTCCTTATCACTCAACAAATTAAGACATCTGGTTTACAGACTAGCTTTCTATCTCAAGTATTTTTATTACCCTATGTGACTTCAACATCTTTACCACACCCTGGAATCTCAGTTCTTCAATCTTCTTGACTTCCAAAGCCTATTCATCTAACTACTCTTCAAGGTCATACATTGAACTTTGTTATCAAAATTAATGAAATCATACAGTATAAGTTTTTTGGGTCTGGTTTCTTTTCTTTAGAAGAATGCTTCTGAGATTCATCTATGCCTATGTGAATGTCAGTAATTCATTCCTTTTTAATGCTATTATTTCATTATTTGACTATACCACAGTTTATCCATTCATCTGTTGAAAAAAACTATTTTTAGATTTAGCTATCTTTATACATTTGTTGATAGTCATAATTGGATAGGTATTTATATTTGTATTGCTTAACTTTGTAAAAATCGACTTAGAGTCCTTAAATGCAGGTGGTAATAATTAAGCTATTTCCTAAAAGACTTAAAAGACAAACTTTAGTTTAATCCTTTCAACTTTTTCCTTTGTTTTCAATTAACAGATCATTAGAATAACTATCCCATGATAGAGGTAACATTTAATTTTTAATTCAACAGAAAAGTTCTTTTTTCACTAACCATTTAACTCTTAAATTCTATACTTGTTATACTCTGTGTAACTTCTAATCGAGCAGGTATTTTAGATGAAACACATTTTCATTATATAAAAGGCTATATAAGGATAATCAGAAAAGACAAAAAAAAAAAAAAGAAAGAAAAGATGAAGAGGCAAACAAATTTTAACAAGAAACGATAACTGCAAAATCAATCCCAAATCAAAAAACTGCCAGGTTTCCTGTAGTTTTGCTAGCCATTTTTCAAAGTAAATTTCTGTTCCTTAAACTTTACTCACTTTTTATCAAAAAAGTACAGCAATTAAGGTTTCTGGGATCACTCTAATCTAGTGGTAAGGCATACCGTCTCTTAAGCTCTGCTTATAGTTAGCCTACTCTTGTCAGATGCCTATTTTATCAGTAGGTCATTGGGCTAATGTTATGTCCATCGTAGTTCCTATAGCCTTTTCATTCATTCAAGTGTTTATATTTACAGTTATTTTTTATAGACGGCATGTGCCAGGCATACTTCTAACTGCCAAAGTAAAATCGACTTGATAAATGATTGACTGAATAATTTACTTACTATCTCTTAGAGGAATACAGATTGTGTTTGAACTGCAGTATACTGTACATGTGCTTAATAGCCTAAAATTTACACATACTTTTTATTGCTTTTAATGTATATTTAATCATTTCAAATCCTGTCAGAGCACTTACCAGAAAGTAACTGCTGGACAATGTGCAATGCCTTTTTATTATCTTAGCTTCTCACTTTTATTCCTTCTTTTAAAATGTGCTTTTTATTGTGGTAAATTAAATGTAACACAAAATTGGTCATTTAAATGATTTTTAAGGGTTCTATTAAGTGGCTTTAATTATATTCACAGTTTTGTGACCATCACCACTATCTACTTTTTTTTTTTTTTATTATTATTATTCTCTTTTTATTTTATTTTATTTTTTTAAAGATGAGGTTTCACCATGATGGCCAGGCTGGTCTTGAACTCCTGACCTCAGGTGATCCACCCACCTCAGCCTCCCAAAGTGCTAGATTACAGGCGTGAGCCACCATGCCCGGCCTCAACTTTTTTTTTGAGACAGAGTCTCACTCTGCTGTCCTGGCTGGATAGCAGTGGCACAATCAACTCACTGTAACCTTCAACTCCTGGGCTGAAGGAGATCTCCACACCTCAGCCTCCAGAGTAGCTGGTTCTACAGGTGTGGACTACCACATCCAGTTAATTTTGTTTTGGTGGAGACAGAGTTTCACTATGTTTTGCAGCAGGTTGGTCTTGAACTCCTGAGCTCAAGCGATCCTCCAGGCTCGGCCTCCCAAAGTGCTGGGATTACAGGCATGAGCCACTGTATCTAGACACTACACTCTATTTCTGAAACATTTTTATCACCCATTTCTGTAACCATTGAGGAATCAGTCCCCATTTTCCCTTCCTCATCCCATTTTCTATCCCTAATCAATGACCCATTTTTTATACATCAAGTCAGATGGCAACTTCTTTGTTAAGCTGACCCTGACACAATCAATCACCTCTATACTACTTCTTAATCCTGTACATATGTTTATTATTAAATTTGTTACTTCATTCTATAACTGGGTTTACATCCTTTTGTCTGAACTATTTGAGGGCATGATTCAGGAAGCACAAACAATATGCCAACTATTAAAAATCTTTTTATTTTTCCCAGCTAGTACAGTGCCTGGCACTGAGTAAGCACTCACTACATTTCTGTCCAGTTATAAAGAAAATTATTAACTGTGACTTGGTATAGGCATTATTTGGCAGGTGTTGAGAAGGCTCTTTCTGCTAAAAACACTCTTCACCTAGAATGTTTAAATAAAAATTTCGTGACTTATTTACGTTTATATACCCTAAGCTCTATACATAAACTTGTATGATGTAAATAAAGCCTGGAAGGAATAATACGTATATCAGAATTGGTCATCAAAACCTTTAGTGTAAACTATTTTATCAGATTCCTTCTCCAAATACAGGAATGAACAATTTAATTTTGAAGGTGGAGATGGAAAGAGAGATGGAATAATTGTGTGTAAAAAGTAGTACGTCCACGTACATATTCTATGTACTTGGGCAGATGGGGAGAGTTTGGGAGCTACTCAAAAATAATTCTTCTCACTTTATAATTTTCCAGGACTTGTAATGAACCTTATAAATGTTGTAATAATCTTCTTTTTATAGTCAAAAGCAAATGAAATCTCCCCATTCACCTATTCATAACTCTTAATTAGATCACTACTTTCAATAATTGCTCAAATAGAATATGAATTAACCTCTACTACAATGGATAAAAAGTAACTACATTAAAATGTATGTCAGATGTGACAGTTAAAAAGGATTTTCAAAATGAGACTGGTAATAATTGAATATAATTATTAAAAGATTTAGGATGAGAGGGTCTACTATGTACCGTATTTTAAACTTGGCAAAACTTCTGAATGGTTAGAAAGAAGTAGGACTTTGCTTGAATGGTTTTCTTTGTTTAAGGAATCAAGATTATTCACACTTTAAATTACTTCCATCAATCTTCTGAGTTTGAAGGGGAAAAATATCACGTTTCTTCTTCAAGTCTTGGAAGAAGAGAATAGAGTGAGAAAAATATTTCTTTAAATAGGTTTCTTGGGCTCCAGATTCCAATTGAATATTTGTAATAATTAAAATATTGTACCAATGTTTCTGAAGCTTAGTGATTTATATGAAAGTACATTTTTTACCCATGTGGCTACATGATTTACATAAAAATCTATGTAAATTATAAGTAACATTTATTTATTCAAATAACCTTAAGATGTTATTTTAATCTGTGGCTCAAAATAAGTTAAAAGATTATGGTCATCAATAGAAAAATGTCTAAGCATGAACAGAAGTATCACTAATCTATCTGAAATGGAAAAAGAACCACTGAATTACTTTGCTTTGGTATATATATTCAACAGGATTGAATTAAACTTTGGAACTACTTCCTCTTAGATAAAGAATAAAGAGGAAATGAGATAACTTCTTTGAATTGTGGAAACATATGATCCCCAAATGTAATTATTTAGTATTTGAGACTTTCACAAATTGGCATAACTTCAAGTTTATAGCACAACTATATTAAGATTATAACTTAGAAATCCTATTATATTTTAAATACACTGTCTAAATTATTTCTCAATTTATGACATGGTACCTTAAGAAGAGGGGGGGAATCCATTGATAAAAACAGTAAGCTACATATTAAAATAAAAATATTATTTTGACCAATAAGTCCTGAAATCAGTATCAGAAACTCAGCAGCCAGTACCTTCTGCCCTGAGGGGGTAGAAGAAAGATAAGAATGGCAAGAAGGGGAGGTGCCTTACATAATTCAACAATGACTGATTCTGCAAAGTAAGAAATGGTTTGAACTGACTCAAAAAACAAAGGAATCCTATTTTAATCTCTTAGCTACAAATGTTATATTACTTTTAGAAAGATTAAAAAGAAAATGGGAATAGCTGACCATAACATTTTAAAATACATATAAGCTATTCTATCAAAATGAGACAAAATTTTTACAAAAATGTTTCAGTTATAACACTGACATTTACATTTAAATGATTCATTAGAAAGTTTTGAAGTTTATATTGTCGACATGTTGTTTATATAGAGATCTATGCAAGAGGTTTTTTTTTTTTCTTTTTGGAGACAGAGTCTTACTCCGTTGCCCAGGCTGGAGTGCAGTGGTGTAATCTCGGCTCACTGCAACCTCCATCTCCCGGGTTCAAGTGATTCTCCTGTCTCGGCCTCCTGAGTCACTGGGACTACAGGTGTGTGCCACCACACCCGGCTAATTTTTGTATATTTAGTAGAGATGGGGTTTCACCATGTTAGTGAGGCTGGTCTTGAACTCCTGAACTTGTGATCTGCCTGCCTTGGCTCCCAAGTGCTGGGATTACAGGCGTGAGCCACTGCGCCTGACCAGATCTATGAATGCCATCTGAATATTCCCATCGACAGTTAAGATTTTTTCTCAACAGATACCTGAATACCAAATAGAATACACATACTTTAGGCACTAGAGAAAAATGTTAAGATTCCTCTCATTCTCCTCATTTAAATGAGACATGACATAAAAAATTAAGTATATATAAAAATACATGCTTTCAAAATATCAGCTCTAAAGCTTATTCACATTTAGTGTAAGTTATGAATTAATATTTCCATAAAGAGTTGGAAAAACTTGGCTGGGCATGGTGGCTCATGCCTATAATCCCAGCACTTTTGGAGGCTGAGGTGGGTGGATCATGAAGTCAAGCGATAGAGACCATCAAGGCCCACATGGTGAAACCCCATCTCTACTAAAAATACAAAAATTAGCTGGGTGTGGTGGTGTGTGCCTGTAATCCCAGCTACTTGGGAGGCTGAGGCAGGATAATCGCTTGAACCTGGGAGGTGGAGGTTGCAGTGAGCCCACGTCATGCCACTGACTGCACTCAAGCCTGGCGACAGAACGAGACTCCATCTCAAAAAAAAAAGCGTTGGAAAAACTTGACAGAGGAAAAACTTAAGTAAATGAGTTTACATAAAAATAATTTCCAGAAATAATATTAAACTTTACAAATAATTTAAACATTAATTTAAAAGAGTATAAAAGATTAAATGAATACATGTACAGCACTAAGTTAAGTGTCTAGCACATAGCTAACTTAATGAGTGTTTACTATTATTTTACTATACCCTCTTCAAAATATGCCCACCCAAACTGTCAAACAGACTGGGTTCTGCAATTTTAGGGAGTGTATATCGTTTTTAATTTTTATCAATTTTGGAAAGCTAATCATATATATTCTCACTTTTCCATCATAAAATTATCATAATGGGCTACAAATCACACTGTACAACAAAAACTTTCCTAAAATAGTTTGCATGTCAGGTGCTTGTTAAAAAAAACAACAAATAAAAATAACCTAAATTGTTGTTCTTTTGACATTTAAATACACAAAAAAGAAAGTCTCATAGGTTGATCCTTCTGAAAATCAATGAAATTTAATAAGTGCTGACTATTTTAATCATGTAAAATGTTAAAAGATAAGCTATACAAGTCAACTTACTTGATGAAGATCATTTCCCAATGCATATTCTGCAAAGTAGCCTGGCGCAGCAGATGAGGCTCTAATGGCCTGCCACATTTTATACTGACAGCCTCCCAAATAATGAGAGTTGATTCCAGGAAAATGACCATAGTTTCTGAACACAAAAGCTTTTGGTGTTATCCCTCTATTTACTATGGTACTTACAGCAGCTACCTAGTGAATGAAAAAGTGAACAATTCCATCATAAACAGTAACATATTTGGGATCTGTAAAAATTAAATACTATTTAGTAGTATGAATGAACAATCTACAACTCTGTCAAATAAATGTGTAACACAAATATAATGCTGAAAAAAGAGAATCAGGTCTTTTTAAACAGGCATTTCTTTATGAAATAATAAAGACTGAAGCAATTCTGAGAAGTGTATCATAAAAGAATAATAAAAGAGATTTATTTGACCACATGATTTGATTTAAAAAAGTATTCAAAAAGGCAAACATTTCTAGACTTTTATGTAATAACTAACAGAACAGTAGTAATGAATAAAAACTGCTTAAAGGCTGGGTGCAGTGGCTCACGCCTGTAATCCCAGCACTTTGGGAGGCTGAGGAGACTGGATCACTTGAAGTAAGGAGTTAAGAGCAGCCTGCCCAAAATGGTGAAACCCCATCTCTACTCAAAATATAAAAATAGCCAGACATGATGGTAGGCACCTTCCAGCTACTCGAGAGGCTGAGGCAGGAGAATTGCTTGAACCAAGGAGGTGGAGACTGGAGTAAGCTGAGATCATCACTGCACCCCAGCCTGGGTAACAGAGTGGGACTCTGTCTCAAAAAAAAAAAAAAAAAACCAGCCAACCAAACAAAAAAAAAACTGCTTCAAGATAAGTACACTATTTTCATAATATCATTTACAAATTAGTCTTTGTTTCTGAGCTCTTTGAAAATATTCTGACTTCAATAAAAGTGAAATGTAACACTATACAATCAGTGCTTTCAGGTCACAATTATTAAAACCTGGTAGCTGGGTAATGTTTGTTTAAAAAACTATAATGTCAACCATCTCAGTTCTCGAATTTTATCACTGTCGTTTGAATTTACATGAAATGTGCTGTTTTGTTAATGATCTGTAATAAAAACTTAAGAGGCTGACAGATATTGATGAGGCCAAAGTTACGTTTCCTGTGCCAAGTCTGCCAATTGTTTTGATATTTAATAAACAGAGGTCACATACTAAATTCCTGTGAGAAATCTCAGTCTGTCTCTAGGCCACCATGGATAGGAGTTGGCCATACATTAAAGTTGGTATATAAATATGGCTAGATTAAGAAAACTATGAGTGGCTCTCCATTTATCATGAAGATTTAATTCTTAAGACGACTAAAGTTCTCCCTAACTTTTACTAAAATTTGGAAACTTCCATGACTTAAATCAAGCAAACAAACAAGGAGCCTTGGAGATACAATGGAACAAGCAAGAGGCATAGAGTGCACCCTAGGGTCCTCTCCAAAACAGCTAAATCATCTCTTCATCACAGCCTCTGAGGCCCTGCATCTGATCTAATCGGCCTACTGCTCCAGTCTCATTCCACATGCGGCCCTTGGATTCTGAGGCACTAGTCTTTAAGAACTCTATCATTTCCTGGAATTCTCTATGTCTCATCCTGCACAGGCCATTCCTTTAGCCAGGAATGCTCCTACTCAATGGCCTTCACATTGACATCTCAAATCTCACTTTCTTAGAGTAGCTGTCCACCATGTTCCCTGCTTTCAGAGAACTGCTTTTGTGCTCCATAGCACTTACGTATTTCAGAGAAACTAGTACATCTCATCTTCATCGTTATTTCATTAATATCTATGTTACCCTACAGAACTGTAAACCCCATGTCTGCATTTGGCCACAAATGAATCCAAAGTGCCGAGCAGTGGGTGCATAATTAAGAATTGCAGAATGACTCAAAGTATGACTATGTCATAAAGAGCAACAGAAGGAGCTGCATTTGTTTGATTTTTCATGGTCACAGCTTATTATCTGAGAATAAATACAAGTTGCATGGAATTTCTAGGCACATAAATTCTATTCCTTAGACAACTGATATTAATAGAAATCAAGCAATTCTCAGATCATCGGGTTTCAAACAAATAAATAAATGAAGAGCCACAATGAGACACATCTAAGTGACATTTAAATTTTAATGAAGATTTAATTTGTATAATAATACAATCTAATATAGTCATGCACTGCATATCAATGTTTTGGTCAATGATGGACCAAATACACAAGAGTGGTTCCATAAGACTATAAAGGTGCTTCTATGCTGTATTTTTGCTGTATCTTTCCTATAATTATTTTCCATCTAGATATTTGCATATCTGGAGATACGGAAGTATTCTCATCATTGTGTCACAACTGCCTACAGTATTCAGTATAGTCACCTGCTGTACAGGTTTGTAGCCTAGGAACTATAGGCTATGCCATTTAGCCTACATATGTAGTAGGCTATACCATTTCAGTATATCTGAATACACTCTATAAAACTTGCACAATGACAAAATCACCTAATGAGACACTTCTCAGAATGTATCCCCATCATTAAGTGATGCATGATTGCATTATGTCTAAGAGGCAAATAAAATTTCTCTTTGAAAATCTGGGGTAAGAAATGTCATAATTTTCCTTATATCACTAGATTTGATTTTTTAAATTATGATAAAATAATTCTTCCTTATTTTCAGTCCATCTTTCATGTTCTTCTACTTCTGTTACACTTTTACCAGATTTAGAAAAGGTATAATGATGATATCCTATCTATTCATGGAATGATCAATATATAAAGAATTAATATAATCTATTATCCCTTAATAAAGGGACCCTCAGAGCTGGGCACAGTGGCTCATGCCCGTAATCCCAGCACTTTGGGAGGCCAAGGCGGGTGGATTACCTGAGGTGGGAAGTTCAAGATCAGTCTGACCAATGTGGAGAAACTCCATCTACTAAAAATACAAAAAAATTAGCCAGGCAGGCATGGTGGCACATGCCTGTAATCCTAGCTATTTGGGAGGTTGAGGCTGGAGAATCAATTGAACCCAGGAGGCGGAGGTTGCAGTGAGCCAAGATTGCACCATTGTACTCCAGCCTGGGCACCAAGGGTGAAATTCCATCTCAAAAAATTTTTTAAAAATTAAAAATAAAATAAAGGGGCCCTCAGGATAAGTGCTTTCACCAGACCTTCAGATCAAACTAGGTATTATATTTAAGAGACTCTAAGCTTACCTTAGGACATGTGGGGTTTCTTGCTGTTTCAATCATCAGTGCAGATCCCATCCTATCCCTTTATTAAAGGAGAAAAAACAAGTTATATCAAAATGAGTTTATCTCCTAACAACCAGGAAACATACAGTATGCAATTACTGTTTGTCCATGGCTTTGTCAAAGTGCTATGAGGGAAAAAAATATAAGACTCTCCTGTAGGAGGCTTATAATCCAATTAACGCACATGAAACAACAGGCAGTTATTTATTAATCTCTGATTCAAATTCCAAGTGTCTATAGTCCTGAGGTGGAGCAACCAATACAGGGTGCAGTAACTGGAAAAGAGGCATGAAGGTAGCTTGAGGAAGATATTGAAAGACTGCAAGGCAACATATTTAAAGTATGTGTCCCAATGTAGAGATTAAAGGCACAAAGGCAAAACAAATCTGTTGTTTTCAGGGTCCTGCCAATAAGATAAAGGAGCTATGTGGAAATAAGACTGCAGAAGTATGCATGGACTAGAGTAAACAGGTGAGAACAATGAGATTTTAAGCTTGTTTTAGTTGGTAACAGCCAATGTTATCAAGAAAACTGCTTTTAAAATCATCAGAGCTGGCATTTGAATTACTATGGCATTACAGAAATTGTCCTTGGGCAACAATTTTTGCAATTCCATAATAAGAGAATTTTATTTCAATGGAGCCTTTTCCAGATATAAAAATTATATATTGTTTTCCTATATTAAATATAAAGACTGGTTTCACCAACCTTCCTCATGAGTAAAACCATTTTCAAATATGTTTTTCAAACAATACTCATGTTTCTCAACTAGGATATCAGTGAATTTCACCAAAAGAATATTTACAAACTGCTTAGTGATCTACCCTTTATACGCTTTAGTAAATATAAATGTAAAATACTTTCCAAAATGGACAAGATCTTTTGTCTTTCCCAACCTGATCTATATATTTCTACCACATAAAAAGCGATGCAATTTCACCTTTCTAAGGTTGTCTTTTCATAGAATTCTAGCTGTAAACTTACAACAGAAATCCTAGAAGCATGCTGCTTTCACACTTTTAGGCCAAGTTCTTATTTTTGTTTAAATCTTGATTTTATCAAAAGCTATCATGCTTTTAGTGAATTAACTTATGAATATAAATTCGTAAAAAAGTAATGGTAATTGTTTATTTCTGAGAGATGTCAAAATATGAAAAAAAAAACAACATTCTTAGATTCTACTGATGCCATAAAATAGTGCCCTTAAAATAACACAAAATTATCACAGAAACAAACATAAAAGTACTCTCTATAAACAATGAGGGGAAAAAATACAACAAAAAAGGCCAGAAGGTAGGAATGGTAGAATTTTAACAATAATGGCACCCAGTGAATCACAGTCCTAGTATCCATATCATTGCATGTAGTCTCTTCCTACACAGACTCTTGGTTGGTGTGGCTTTCGTCCACGTAACCTCAGCAAACATGCCATTAAACTGAGGCTTCATAAGTGCTTATGCACTGGGGCTTGCCCTCTGGGAACTCCAAAACCACAATGATGAGATGAAGTTTGGATGAGAATGAGCAGGTGAAGAGAGAGACTTTCCAGGACCATTAGCTGAGCCACCAAGTGAGCTCAGGCAAGAACAGAAGAAACACCCAGTCAAACCACAGAAGCATGAGGCTGTCATCATTGTTTAAAACCACTACGTTTTGGAGTGGCTTATTACGCAGCAAAAGCTGAGTGAAAAAACAGAGCAAGGAAAAATAACTAACTATACTGATAAAATCAATACTATGATTAAAAATGAAGTTTCTAGAAGTGCAAAAATGAGGCAGCAATACACATATATGCAAAGATACTCTCATAAGTAGCAAAAGGAAAAAAATTTCATAGAAGAGAAGCTGGTTTTAGAGTAAATTTTTAAATTTTCATAATCTTAATAAAAAGTACTGATTTTATGAATACTGGGAATAGATATGAATTATATTTTCTAACTGACACAAAAGATGTGAAACGAAGTAACATACAATAACCGATGGGAAGATTTCACAACTGGAAGGATGTCAATGTTCTGCAAAATAACTGATATATTTCATGTAATTTTCATCCAAATACCAGTGGGATTTTTAAAAATGTGACAAAAGTAGCCTAAGATTAACTCTGAATATTAAATGAAAATTGTGTAAAAGAAGAATAAGGAGGAAAGATTTGCTATGTTGTATCATTATAAAAATATTATGCAGGGCCGGGCGCGGTGGCTCACCTATAATCCCAGCACTTTGGGAGGCCAAGGTGGGCAGATCATGAGGTTGACAGATCGAGACCATCCTGACCAACATGGTGAAAACCCATCTCTACTAAACAATACCAACATTAGCTGGGTGTGGTGGCACGCGCCTGTAGTCCCAGCTACTCGGGAGGCTGAGGCAGAATTGCTTGAACCCAGGAGGTGGAGATTGCAGTGAGCCAAGATTGCACCACTGCACTCCAGCCTGGGTGACAGAGTGAGACTCTGTCTCAAAAAAAAAAATATTACGCAAAGGTTCAAGAACAAAATTTACAGAATTTGTATAAAAATAAATCCATGGAAAAACCAAAAACTTGAACATAGATTTTAATATAGGTAAGAATTTAAAATATGATAAAGATAATGTTTCAGATCAGTTAAAAAAAAAAACACTTGGTAATGGAGCTGCGACATCTGGATTAACATTTGATAGAAAAAGCTTGATTCTCTTACTACATATATCAAAATAAGTTTTAGGCAACTTAAGAATTACATATAAACTGAAAACTTCAGGACTAGGAAATAATATAAATATTTACTTACTTTCAGGGTAGAAAAGACTTATTTTTAAATTTAAACTTTTATTATAGATTAAAGAGTATGCACGCAGGTTTGTTACATGGGTAAATTGTTTGTCACTGAGGCCTGGGGTCCAAACAATCCTATCACGCAGGCAGTGCGTATAGTACCAACAAGTGGTTCTTCAGCTCACACTCCCATTCTCCCTTCTGTCTAATGGTCCCAAACATCAATTGTCCTCAACCATATGTTCATGTAAATTCAATGTTAAGTTCTGACTTATAAGTAAGAACATGGGGTATCTGGTTTTATGTTCTTGTGTTAGGTTGCTTATGATAATGGACTCCAGCTCCAACCATGTTGCTGCAAAGGACATAGTTTATTTTTTATAGCTGCATAGTATTCCACAATGTATATGCACCACATTTTCTTTATTCGATCCACTATTGATGGGCACCTAGGTTGATTCCATGTATCTGCCATTGTGAGTAGTGCTATGATAAACACACGAGTGCATGTATCTCTTTGACAAAACGAATTATTTTCTTTTGGGTATATACCCAATCGTAGGATTGTAGAAAAGACTTACAAACATAAAAATTAAAAATCATTAAAGGAAAAGATTTGGCTAAATAAAGATGTTTCAATCCTCTACATTAAAAAATTATTAATTAGAAAGCACTTTTTCAATATATGGTTAATGTATTTACAATACATTGAGAAATATCCCATAATAGGCAAAAATTATGGCCTCAAAATTCACAAAAAAATAATAAAAAACCATCAAAACCAAAACCTTTTTAAAGTTCAAATTCATCAATAATGAAAGTGATACAAATTGAAACATCAGTTTCAGAATCTCTCAAACTAATGTCATTTTAAACATTAAGTGTCTGGTGTTTACAAGTATTTTATGAAACAGAAATATAAATTGATGTTGGCAGATAAGTAAGCTAAAACAACTGTACTGAAGAACAAATTCAGCTATGTATGCATCAAGATTCTTAAAACATAGATATCCTGTGCCACAATTTTACTTCTAGAAATTTACCTTAAAGATACAGAGATTTAAGAAGAGATGTAAAATGTTTGTCTAAATTTTATTTTGAACTGCAAGAGTATCTGAAGTATCCTTTTCTAAAAGAGGATTTGTTAAACAAAAAATAGTACATCCATAAAATGGTGAAGAACCATTAACGTATGTTTCAAAAAATATTAAATGACATAGGAAATCATCTGTGATAAAATGCTAAGTGAAAATGCATGAAACAAAACTGCATGTGCATTATCTCAAATTTGTAAAGAGGATGGATACATACGCACTCACAACTACACAATATACATTTGTCTATCTGTAAGAAATTACAGAAAAAATATATCACCATGTTAATAGTGCTTTTGTTCTTAGTGGGATTATAAATTATTTTTATTCTTTTCTCGATATATTTTCTATTTCCCATATAATGATTATTTTAATAAGACACCAACATTGGACCCAATAAATATGCTTCTTATATAGTGACCTACTGATATATTCTGAAATGTGAGCAGAAATTCAAAATTTTCTACGACAGCATTGTTCATAATCCCAAACAGTTACGAACATAAATGTCCTAAATGTCCATAAAAATCCTAAATGGAAATAATTATCAAAATGGTAACACTCTGGAGTATAGTGTAGTCTTTACAAATGTATCAGGAGATTTTAATAACATTTGAAAAAAAGGAAAATGATACAAATTTGCAACTACAATCTAATCTCAGCTATACAAAATGTACACGGTCTAGTAAAAAACTAGAAGGAAATAGATTAAAGTCTATAGCACAGCTCTGAATAACAGAATTATGGGTGAAGTTATGCTTATATTTTATGCTTATATACACTTCGGGAGGCTTAGGCAGGCAGATCACTTGAGGTTAGGAGTTCAAGACCAGCCTGAGCAACATCGAGAAACCTGTCTCTACTAAAAAAAAAAAAAAAAATAGAATTAGCTGGGCATGGTGGTGCGCAAGTGTGGTCCCAGCTACTTGGGAGGCTGAGGGAGAAGATCACTTGAACCTAGGAAGTTGAGGTTGCAGTGAGCCAAGATAGCACCACTGTACTCTACCCTGGGCAACATGAGTGAGACCATGTGTCAAAAAATAAATAAAAATAAAAACAATTGAATGTTTTAGAATGACTTGAGATACATTTAATATGTTAAGTAAAAACAATCAGATGAAAATATCTCATATTTTTTAAAAAGGCAATTGTAACTTGTACATGCAAATCTCACACACGAACCCCCCAAAACAATTACTAAACTGATTCACCAAAATACTAACAGTTGTTAACTCTAATTAGCTAAAAAGTTAATATTCTTGGTATTTTTCAAATTATAATATGTACATAATACCTATATAATCAGAACATTTAAGAAGAGTAATTGTAACTTACTTAAGAATGTTTTCCCATGTTTGACTGTCATAAAATGCATGGCTCCAACTCATTTTGACTGTTCCAACAATGACATTTTGTGAAAATACATCTGATCCTAATTTTCGATAAAGTTCCTCACATTCATCCAAGGGCATATGAAACAACCCCAACATGAAAGCTAATATGGCACCTGAAAAAAAGAATCCTTAGTTTTTATCAGCGTTAATGTTATAGCCCTTATGATGATAATATCTCCTGAATCATATTTTTGGCTTAAATTTTAGCTTTGATACTTTCTAGCTACATCACCTGGGACAAAAACAAATGACTTTCCTTCTCAGAGACCTATTTTTTTAGCTATAAAATGGGATTAATAAGAACAACCAAAATTCATGTATTTTGTACTGAGTTAACAAATGTAAAGGGATTTACCAGGTCCCAAAAAGAATTAAATAAATGCTACCCCAATAATCATAATGATAATGATAATAATTTTTAAAAATATATAAATGTGTTGTTTTATATTAAATTATGGATAAGATACTATGGTAGATAATTAATGTTCTTTCTAATATCAATAAATTACCTAGTTTTAGTCATCGAATATGGTATATTTGACAACTGACCAAGTTATTAAGCAATTCTCCTTCAGGTTAATTATAGAAACAAATGCAATTAAAAATAGTAGGTATTCTCCGATGTCCTTTTAAATAGCAGATTTCGAATACAGCTGTAATCGGTAGAACACACTGCCACCTAGTGTGCCTAACTGGCCTAACCATGAACAAAAGAGAAAAGCGAGTTTTGAGAAAGTTTTTGGGCATGGAGAAAAGGTTGGAGGAGGCAAAGGACGATGGTCTTAAACATACGTGCTTACTCTTCTTTTCCTCAATGTATTGCCAGAATGCACCACTTCCATACAGTAATAATTACCTGTACTCACACCACAAATGTAATCAAAGAGCTGATGAACTGGCTTCTGAGTAAGTTCAACTAATTTTCGTAGGGTCTGGAGAGCGACCACGCCCCTGCAGAAAAGATTAAAGGCAAAATGAGAATTCCTCTTTCAAGAAAAATTAATTTAACCTGTTGAATAAAACAATCTAAGAAATGCTTTTGTAGTTTATATCCTAACATGAAAATTAATAAATCAGAATCAGTAAAAATTGCCTGACCAAATGTTTAGTATTACTTTTGAAAATCCATTATTAAAATGATATAAAACCTACACTATAGCAGCATATTTTAAAATTTGTATTAGTATCTTTCTCTTGTCTTTTCACTGAATTCAGCCTTCTGCAGAAGAGCATCTCTTTAAATAAGAATAAATTTGGCCAGGCATAGTGACTCATGCCTGTAATCCCTGCACTTTGGGAAGCTGAGGCAGGAGGATCACTTGAGGCCAGGAGTTCAAGACCACCTGAGCAACATAGTGAGACCCCATTTCTACAGAAAAAAATATATATAAAAAGAAGAAGAAATCTGCCCGAATACACTTCTTAAGAATGCCAAAAACAAACAACTACATAAGAATACAAAGATATGCCAATATAAGACTGAAAAATAAAAAAACCCAACTCTGGAAAACACTTAAAAACTCACTCACTGGTTTGGGATGCCATACCTTAGTTTTTTTCTTACCTTACCTATATAGTTGGTTACCTATGCCTCTATACATTTTTGTCTCATATATTTCACCAGTCAGATTTTTAAGCTTTCTTTATTCATTTTTAAAAACTTTCAATAACCTTAGGATAATACTCTACATTAATGATGTATTAATTAATGTTGCTGCCTTTGCTCATTTCTGAATCCTTGCCAACAGCAGTTAATAGGAATGCGAAAAAATGAAAAAGCTTAGGAGATATAGACCAACTGAGGGTACATGTATCATGTAAACTGTCATGTGTGTATCATGATGATTTTTAACACTGGGGAGAATACAAAAAAACGGTGAAAAGCTCTATTCCTAACACAAATTAGGGTGTAGGTAATTCCTGGAACACAAAGGTAGTTAGCCACCAAAAAATTTAGAGTGTCAATTGTTCCCTGATACTGTTAACAGGAAGTAACTAGAAAATTCTGTAAGATTAAAGTAGAAAACCAAAGATGCTGATTTTTTAAATACAACAAATAATGTGGATTTGAGAAGAGTTAAGAAGATGTCTTATGAAAGAGATACATTATTAATTCAAGGTAAGACATGAAGAATTAAATATAATGCTAGATAAAATATATTTAACAATGTGACCTCTATTATCTACAAAAAGGAAAAAAACAGGCACATATATATTCACACTGAAAAACATTCGAAGAAAATAAATCAAAATACTAAAATAATCTTAGAGTTGTGAGCTACGGTTTTGGGTTTTTTTTTTCTTTCTCTCAGGTTTTTCTAACTACTTATATCAATGGAAAAAATAACTATTTAAAATGTTGTATTCATAAATTCAGAATAAATTTAAATACATAAATATTTGCAAGGTTGCCACAGCTGTCTATGCCTACCACTGTACTATCAGGTTCCCTTATACCAAAGAAATAAAAGACAGTGTTTTTTTTCCTCTCTCAATCCCTCATACATTCCTGCTTTCCACACAAAGCTCCCATTCTGGCTGCTTTCTCATATTTCCCTAAACCAAGTTTTCTCACCAGCAGCATTACTGACATTCTGGGTTGGATAATCTCTGTTTTGTGGGGCTGTCCTGTGCACTATATAATGTTTAGTCACAACTGTCCTCTTCAAACTAGATCAAAGTGATACCAAAAACGTCTCCAGACACTGCCATATGTCTTTTATGGGACAAAATAACCTCCAGTGGAGAATTACTAATCTAAACCTAACTTCATCCTAACCCACTCCTAGATTTTCTCAAATTACCTCACATTGATTTCCTCCTTGTATGACCAATACAACTTTTATTCTACAAGATAAACTATTTATTAGATACAAACTTCTTTTTCTTCATGCTTGTCTGACCTTAAACAGATAACTGAATATTCTTTAATTTTCCTACTTCTTTCATAGCTCTAAATAAATACAACTTCTTTAAAAAGAAGCCATGGTCATAAGCATTCTTTAAAGTAGTACTATTCCTCTCTATCCCTTTGCTTTGCTTTGCTTTATATTTCTTCATAGCATCCAGAATAACATATTTTTGTTTTTCTATTTGTTGTCTTTTTCCTTCTCTACAATGCAAACACCATAAAGACTGGGACTGTTTTGTTTGCTCACTGTCCCCAGGATCTAAATCAGTGCTAACAATAGAGTAGGCACCCAATATTTGTTAGCTGACTCAATGAATGACACTGTCTGTCCCAACTTCCCTGAACTTAATGGCAGAGAGGATTCCTTCTGCTCCTTAGTGAAATGCTCCTACTCATTTAACTGCCAATTTCCCCTATTTCTCACCATTTGGAACCAATTCTATGAACCAGAATAATCTCTCCAGTTATCACTTTATCTATATCACATGAATGACATACACCTTCTTAAGATTATTATACTTTCCTAAGAAACAGCTACCAATATCTTTTATTTTTCTGTCTTCAGTGGGCTTCTCTTTGCCAACTAAGCACTTCTACATGGATGTATATGAACTTACATTAAACATGTTCAAGAAAGAATTGTCTTTCCTCAACATCAGTCTGTTGAGATTCCCTGTAATTTTTTCCCAGACACACACAGGTTTACACTTAGAGTGATCCTGACCTATGTCAATCATTTCCTGTTATCCATGTTTCTTAAAAGTTACTGGCATTGGCTAGGCATGGTGGCTCACATGTGCAATCCCCAGCACTTGGGAGGCCGAGGCAGGCAGATCACCTGAGGTCAGGAGCTTGAGACCAGCCTGGCCACCATGGTGAAACCCAGTCTCTACTAAAAATACAAAATTAGCCAGGCATGGTAGTACATGTCTTAATCCCAGCTACTCAGCAGGCTGTGGCAGGAGAACTGCTTGAACCTGGGAGGCAGAAGTTGCAGTGAGCCGAGATCGCGCCATTGCACTCCAGCCTGGGCAACAAGAGCAAAACTTCATCTCAAAAAAAAAAAAAGTTCTTGGTATGTTTATCCTTCCTCCCACTTTCCACTGCCACCATCTGAGGTTAGCTTCCTTCTCTTATTACTTATTCCTTCCTTCATATTGAGGTCAAAAGGACTTGGGTGAATACAGGATGAAGGAATTTAACAAAAGGATACAGGGTACTTGAACATACAGAAGAGTGATCAGCAAGTTGGGTATACCAAAAAGCAAAATCAGAGAGGTAAGTTAAAGCTAAGAACAATAGGCAGGGCAGGTACTATGAATTAGGAGGTAACAGTGGAGACAGCAGAGAACTAGAGCACCAGCTAGAAGATTCTGGGAAAAAGGTTTGAAAACTCAAGCCAAAAATAACTAACCAACAA
>PVKP010039913.1:0-19816 GCA_004027715.1 Plecturocebus donacophilus
AAGGGTTCATAATAAATTTGAAAAGTACAGAGAAACCCAAATCAATAAACAGATTACTCCATTGATCTCACCATGTAAATAAAAACCCCGTTAACATTTCACTGTTAATCTTTAATGAATTAGTGATTGTGGTAAAGGTGATACACGCTTTCTACCTGACCTAACATGATAACAATCAGCACCAACTGAAGCTGAGTCAAAACAGAGATAACATTGAAAGTAAGTTAACCACATCCATTGTGCACTTGTTTATGCCAAGAAACTGCCTTGCTTTGTACTCTTCTCCTAAGACTGAGACCACACTGCTTCAAACTTATTTTTTATATAGGCTGATCAAAATGTCACTGTTTATCTACATACATCACAGACACTTAAAATCCAATGCATTTGTTATACTGGTTTAATGAAAGGCATTCATGTCATATTTTTAAAGACCCCATGTCTGGTATTTCTAAAAGATTTACCTTCCAAATGTTTCAACTAACACCGTGTATGCTAACTATTCCAAAATCTATATCCCCAGACTACACTTCTGTACTAAGTACTAGATCTACTCACCTGTCCATCCACTACACAAATAGTTAGTGAGCACCTATTGTGTACCTGATACTATACTAGATGCTACTAGCAGTGAACAAGATAGAAAAGGTCTCTTCCTCTTATAGATGGCTGGAGCCAATACCTAACACAATTAATTATAATTTTGACAACTGCTATAAAGATACATAGGGAGCTCATATGCTAGGGGTGTAATTGAATCTGGCTGAGGGGCCGGAGTGAGCAGGGGAGGCTTCCCTGAGGAAATGACATTAAAGCCAAAGCCTGGGAACTTAGTAGACTTAAACTAGGCAAAAGGCTAGGAGCTGGGGTGAAGAGGGGAAGTCCAGGTACCCAGCAAATAGCAGAAATATTGTAAATCTTTTGCTGATGTTGAACCAGAGACCACTGGATTGGGTGAAAGAAAGTCAGCTTGGCAAGGCTGGACAGATCTAATGGGCAGAGGGCACAAGATGAGGCTGAAGGGCTAGGCTGGGGCCAAAGGTACTTGAGAGACCACTATCTAGACACTGGACAATAGATATCCCCTGTGGTCATGGCAAACTCAACAAAGTAAAACATGAGGTTGTCTCATCTCCTCTGAATCTTCTATTTGTCCTTGTATTACTATTTTGATGAAAGTAGCACAACCCAGTCAGCCAACCCAATCAAATGTGGGAGTTATCTTCTCTATAGCCAATCAGTAACTAAGTCCTGGAAACCCAATGACCTAAATATTCCAGAATCTTACCTACCACATACACGGCCTTATCCAGATACTCACAAATTAGTCTTTACCTGGATTCTCGTCATCTTTAATTGATCTCCCTTATTAATTTTATTCTTTTATTTTCTTTCTTTTTTTTTAGAGTCGAGGTCTCGCTTTGTTGCCCAGGTTGGCCTCAAACTTCTGAACTCAATCAATCCTCCCACCTCCACCTCCCGAGCTGCTGAGATTACGGGCATGGGCCACTACATCCAGCTTCCCTGCTTTCATTCCTTTTTTTTTTTTGAGACAACGTCTCACTCTGTTGCCCAGGCTGGAGTGCAGTGGTCAGATCTCGGCTCATTGCAACCTCCGCCTCCCGGGTTCAGACAATTCTCTGCCGCAGCCTCCCAAGTAACTGGGATTACAGGTGCATACCCCCATGCCTGGTTACTTTTTTGTATTTTTAGTAGAACCAGGGTTTCACCATGTTGGCCAGGCTGCTCTCGAACTCCCGACCTCGTGATCCACCTGCCTTAGCCTCCCAAAGTGCTGGGATTACAGGCGTGAGCCACCATGTTCGGCCCCTGTTTTCATTCTTAATCTCCTCTAATCCACTTTCCATAAGGGCACAAGAATTATCAGTTCATTGATCAAAATCCTTTAGCACCTCTCCATTACCCTCGAAATTAAATTAAAATTCCTTAGTATGGTAGGGGAAGTCCTTCCAGGTCTGGCTTCCAACTTTGTAAGTAAACATAAAATATCAATATAAATAAATATAAATCATATAAAACACACATATACACATAGAAAGGAATACAGGAAATAAAACATTAACAGAATATATCTCTCAGAGTGGTGGGATTTTAGATGATTTCTTGGGATTTTCAAAGTTTTCTACAGTATTTGTATCCTTTTGCAACCAGAAAATCATACATTATTGTTTAAATAACCAACAACTCCTCTATCCTCCCTCCTTCCAGCCTCAAATACAAATGTTTCACTTTGGCTACATGCTATAAAAGCGATGTTACAATTGTCTCAATGTAAATAATTTTATTTTAAAAAGGTCAGGCCAAGTGCCGTGGCTCACGCCTGTAATCCCATTGCTTTGGGAGGCCGAGGTGGGCCGATCAGCTGAGGTCAGGAGTTCAAGACAAACCCGGCCAACATGGCGAAACTCAGTCTCTACTAAAAATACAAAATTAGCTGAGTGAGGTGGTGCATGGCTGTAATCCCAGCTACTTGGGAGGTCAAGGCAGAGAATCACTTGAACCCGGGAGGTGGAGGCTGCAGTGAATCAAGATCATGCCATTGCACTCTAGCCTGGGTAACAAGAGCAAAACTCTGTCTCAAAAAAAAAAAAAAAGGTCAAAGTAGAGAACTATACATTTTAAAATGGTTAAAATGGTAAATGTTCTCTTATGTATATTTTACCACAATAAAAACAAATCAAAGTGGATTCTGCATAATTCCTGATGCAATGTATTTAGCTGCCTACAATATTAAATTTACCAAATAACTGCCCTAGGTCTACCATCCTTCTGACTGTATGAACAACCCAGATCATTTACATGCCATGTCATCATGAAGTTTCATTTTACTGGTTAGCACAGAAAGTATGAACATGGTGTGCTGTTATGAGCACAAGCTCTAGAGTCTGAGGCTTTTAACTCAGGCTCCACCATGTATTAACTGGGAGATCCTGGAGACTTTATTTTATTACTCAGTCTCCATGTCCTCACTTACAGAACGGAGACAATACTTCTTCCATGCTAGGTCATTTTGAGGATCTACTGAGATATTTGTAAACTACTTCACCTGGAGCCTGGGACAGAGCTTGGACTCAATAAATGGCAGCTATTATTAATGTATATCTTCAGTTTCAATAGCAGAAATCATTCACCTATTTTCTTATGTTTTTAAGCTAATTGATATTAAGAATCAGTTAGAAATATAAATTCAAGTGTATCAGTTAAAACTTTACATATCTAGTATATATGTAAAACTTTACATATCTAGTATCTATCTACAAGAAGAATTGCTTCCTAAGAATTCAGAAGATGGTGTTGGTCTATGAGAAATTTAAATAATGTAATGATATAGTCCTGTTTTTCCGTAAAGCCCAACTGTCCATCAGGATCACTGCTATGCCTATGAATACTGCTGCTCTTTGAAATGCTACGGTGACGGACTCCTGAACCAACCAACTAAACCTCCCATAACCACCACTTGCTGAAAACTGGGGGCACCACAACCCACTGGAAAAGATGACTTGAGAGATCCAAGACTCAGGCAGAGCAGGATTCCCTGGAGATTTATCGAAGATGCTTTCTAGGTGTAAAATTTCCCACTGACTTGCCCTTCAGCAAGCATTTTTTGAGCCTTTACTATGTGTCAGACACTGGAATTGTACACAGCAGAACAAAGACAAAAACGACTACCTTCAAAATGTGGAAGATAATACTATTTAGATAGCAATAATTTCTAATTATCTGAAGTAATGTGGGAAAAGACTAGGCAGGTAGATAAATTAAAAGATGATCCTCAAATGTAAAAGTGTTATTTAATACCTTTTCATGCCCTCTTTCTTCATACCATGAACTAGAGCCAGACATCCAAGTGAAATGTCTACTCCCATATTCTAAGCGCCCCTGCCCATCTTCAAGTGAAAATGAGCATGCAAATTGCATCAGCACTTCATTCGCAGCATGCAAAAAACTGCTCAATAGAAAGGGATGTGTGTCTAAGATGCCTCTAAGCAAAATTACCTGTAAACTATTCCAAATCATCCCTATTATGATGTCCTTTTTATCCCTAAAATTCCTTCCTGGGGGAAACAAACAAACAACAAACAAATGTCTTCCTGGCACATATAATAAGCCCATTCCCATTGATTCTAGTCTAAGCAAAACAGAGTGGCTGGCAGCTGTTTTTATTAAAATGATGACTCTTCACAATCTTAAAAGTATTATAAGGTGGAGTATGGGGAACAAATACACATAAAATGGTTAGTAGTACAATACAGCTTTAAAAAGGAATGCCTAATCTTTTTGTGGGGATGGGTTATGATGCTACCCAAACACTGGAGGGCGAGTGGTGGTGGAGCAGGAAGGGCAGCTGTCAGTGAGGGGATCTGCAGTGCAGACCACATCTTCCTAGAGGTGTGGGGACAGCTATTACCCCTTCAGCTCTGTCACCCTAGCACTACTCCCAGGAATACAAGAATCTTTTAAGCAATGAGTTGGGAATGATGGCAGCTGGTACCCTACATCTACCAGGTTGAGGTTCATGATCTCAGTTGTTCAACCTTCAAAGACTCTCTGAGCATACTAGATTTCATCATAATTCAAAACTCCAACTTGTGCTTGGCTTAGGCCTAAACACCAGAGATAAAGCTGTGGTCTGGACCTGGCATTCTAGACACGGTTCAGCATAGCTCGTGGAAGTAAGGCAGCTTCCAAGCTGCCTTACACACCACTGTACTCACAGCATCACACTATCTAGAGCCAAAAAGCAATAAAAGTGCGCTGAATAGATGAAGCATCTTAGGATAGAATATAGCAAGTGATGAAGTTATGACAGCAAGTAAAATGCCAGGATTCAGCAAAGAACTCAGTAGTCCAGATTCACCAGATTCTAAGCCTCAGAGTCACAGATCATTCTGCTGCTTTCTGGCCAGCTGGCAGAATGGTGGTCAGGGGGTGACAGAGAGATGGAGCCACAGCAGTGGATGTTGTGGAGGTGGTGAGATAAGAGATAATGGCGGCAGGGCTGAATGACAAAAGACTATAACAAAGGAATACTTAGTCATAGGGCTTGTCGTTTGCTAAGATTGCCATAAGGTATTAATAAAAGGAAAAATAATAAAAATATACAATCACTTCAGAATGTGTGGAGGAGTTCTAGAACATCTACAAGTTAATCACCTGATTATTAGGATGAAGACCAATGGCAAAGTATACAGTTGCTAAACACAACCAAAAAATGTCTTCCCCATCACTAAATTTATTCTTCTCCATTGCACTAGACTCCAGCTTGAATCCTATAATCTTGGCAAACAAACACTCATGTTTTACTTCCACCTGAAGAGTTACGACACCCTACAACATACTCACCATGGCTCCTCTGTAGTACGCTGTCGTGATTGTTCGGAATCTTTCCTGACCCGCTGTGTCCCTGAAATATGAAACAAAGGAGAGTGGTTTTTACAGTCATCACCAGCATCACTGAGGAGAGACCCTGCTGTAGGATATGTAATTCTGGTCTGCTCAGGGTGCAGTGGTCACGGGGGAAAGGAGAATGAGACACAAAGGGAGCCCACTGCACATCTGCGAGCTGGAGGCGGTGGTGGCCACAGGAGCCTGTCAAGAGCTCACAATGACTTGGCTGAAAAACCCAGACCTTGATAAAAGCAGCAACAGAAAAATACACAGAAAAATCCTGGTAGGAACTGGTGTGTCGTATTAGTCAAACACATGTGGGAGGGAACAGACAGTAGTTCTAAATTCTTGGACTCCTCGAGGTAGTTATAATCCTTTTTGTAAGTGCTTAATGATTAAAGCACTTTGCTTTCTTGCCTGAATGTCTGATTTCTGTAGAAAGCAAGCAATTGAGCTGGACTTATTACTGTGTACATTCTGCTCAGCAGAGCACAATAAAACAGATCTCCTCAAGAACTTTTTCAGCTATGGAGCCCATGATTTCATGGGGACCTGGAGTTCAACACTTAAATCTTGACAATGTTTCCAAAGACTTCCAAACATAAAGAACATGTCAAAACTATATAAACCTTCACATATTTTTGCTTTTTAGCTGATAGGATACTATTAAAATGCATTCTGAAAATACAATAGTTTCTGATTTCATTTATAGAAGCAATTCTATAAAGGATGTTACATTTCCTTGATACTTGAGAAAAGCAATATTCTCAAATTTGCCACTTCCAGTCAGAACTAATTCATTCCCTGTGCTACTAAGACAACATAATTGCAGCAAGAAAGAGGCATTTGTGGAAATATATTAGAAATCCAGTACATACCAAACCATAATAAAAGATGAAGGCCCATAGGAATATCATAAGTTAAAACAATAAATACCTTAATACAGACATATACCTTACAAAATACTTTCACACTGCACTCATGTGATGTCTACCACAGCCCAGCAGGGTGGGCTGCTGCCGGGCGGGGTGGGGGTGGGGGTTGTGTGTGTTACCAGCATCCAAGTTCTGCAGATGAGGAAACAGGCTCAGAGGATCTAGGCCCCAGCTCTGCCACTAAACAGCTCATACTATTTATTTTTTTTTATTTTTTGAGTTGGAGTCTAGCTTTGTCACCCAGGCTGGAGTGCAGTGGTGCCATCTTGGTTCACTGCAACTTCTGCCTTCCAGGTTCAAGCGATTCTCCTGCCTCAGCCTCCTGAGTAGCTGGCACTACAGGCACCCGCCACCATGCCTGGCTAATTTTTGCATTTTTAGTAGAGACATGGTTTCACCAAATTGGCCAGGATGGTCTCGATCTCTTGACCTCATGATCTGCCCACCTCGGCCTCCCAAAGTGCTGGGATTACAGGCGTGAGCCACGGCGCCCAGCCCAGCTCATACTCTTGAAGGAGACAAGCATCTTAGGTCTCAGCTGTTCAGCTCCAGTCCAGGCCTCACAAAAAGCCATCTTATCCTGTCATTCTCTCTGATCAGGATTAGGTACAAGGGGGACTTGTTTGATACATAACTAACAAATCATGGGGAAATGGAAGCCAAGCACTTTTGAGCAGACTAACCATATTTTCTCAATACGAACATACTGCTGACCTAGAACTAGCTTTACAGTAAGATTGGAAGAGAAACACTATCATGTTAAATGTAAGTTGTGAGGGCTGAATGGAGACAATTTTGTTGCTAAGGGTAATGACAGATAGTGCCATGATGTTGTGGCTACTCTCTATTAAAGTTAGAATTAGCTGATCACCCACAGTCCTAGAAGCACTTACGATCAGGACTACATAGCACAGAGTCAGAAATTGTCTGAGAAATCCAAGGAGGGGATCATGAGAAAAGATGTAATTTTTTAAATCTGTAAAATATTGGCTTCCTGTTCAATACTAATGGATGGAAAGGGCAACGCATGGTAACCTTCATAACATTTTCTAATGAAGCACAGTGGAAACCACTAGGAAGCCAACCACTATGTTCCAGGGCAGTTGAGTAGTTGTCTCAGCTTCATGGCATATGCCCTCAGGTGGATTTAATCACTCTCAGTCCCTTCTCTATAAAAGAAGTGCTAGGAATATTCTTCTATCCCACTTCTGAGATTCAAAAAAGAAATCGAGCCGAGGCAAAAGCTAATATGTATAACTTTACTCTTTAGCCCTGCCTCCTTCTTAGTCAGTGCTACTCTGAATTCTATGTTTTATCTGCTGCTGTCATTATTACACATTAGATCAGCAAACATGACCAAAAACCTTCCAAAAGCTCCAGATCTATATGGCTCCATGCAAAGCACTGAACTGAAAGAAATTAAACCAGCTTCTAGGATGTTAAAAAAAATCTAAGAAGAGCTTCTGAGTTCAAGTCAAAAACATTCAACCTAGCAATCTGGAAGAACCATATTTATTCACTGTAGTTGAACAAATGCTTTAGGAGTTTATGAACCAGAATTGGGTAATCATAAGATCTCTGCCTTGCATACTGCAACATGAGAGTAGGGAAACAGTCTAAGGGCTGACAGTTTGTGTTCCTTCAACATTTATATGTTGAGGCCTGATCCTCAATGTGATGGTATTTAGATAGGGGGACTTTGGGAGGTAATTAGGTCATGTGGGTGGAGCCCTTGTGAAAGGGATTAGTGCCCTTCTAAGAGACACCAGAGAGATGATATCTCTCTGGACCATGTGAGGATACAGGTGAGATGGCTGTCTACAAACTAGGAAGCAAGCCTTCACTAGACACTGGGTCTGCTGGCACCCTCATCTTCCAATTCCCAGCCTCCAGAACTGTGAGAAATAAATGTTTATTGCTTAAGACACCCAGTCTATGGTATTTTTGTTATAGTAGCTGTGACAAGTATGATCCAATAAGAAACATATATAATAAGAAACATATTTGGTCTCTGCTCCTGGTACTTGGCACACAAATCCTAAAATTCTTGGAATAGCCAACAAAGTGATAAAGTTCTTTTTGTGTGCTAAAGAAATAACTGGTGGCTGGGGCTCCTGTCCAGCCCCAGGATAGGAGGCTGGTTGCCAGGAGAACCAACCAAGGGATCAGCAGGCTGGAACTTTCAGTCCCACCACCCAATCTTTGGAGAAGGGAGAGAGGCTAAAGGTTAACTTAATCACCAATGGCCCACGATGTAACCAATCATGGCTACATAATGAAACTTCCATAAAAATCCAAAAGGATTGGGTTTGGAGAGCTTCAGAATAGTGAGACACATGGAGGTGCTGGTTGTGCCTGGAGGGTGTTTGCCCCCTCCCACAAGGAAGAAAGTGTGGAAGTTCCTCACCCCTTCCCACACGCCTTGCCCTGTGCATCTCTTCCATCTGGATGTTCATCTGTCTTCCTTGCAATAACCTTTATAATAAATGGGTAAACATGTTTCCCTGAGTTCTGTGAGCTGCTCTAGTAAATTAATGAAATCAGAGGAGGGGGTCATCAGAACCCCAGTTTATAGCCAGTTGGTCAGAATTATAGGTGACAACCTACTACAGATGAGTATTCCTAATCTGAAAATCTAAAATCTAAACTCCCAAATCCAAAACTTCTTGAGTGCCAACATCATGCCACAGTGGAAGATTCCACACCTGATTTCATGTGATGGGTCACAGTCAAAATGTAGGCATACAACACAGTTTATTTTAAAAATTTTATTAAAGTATTGTATAAAGTTATGTTCAACTTTATGTGTATTAGCTGTATATGAAACATAAATGAATTTCATGTCTAGACTTGGGTCCCATCCCCAAGATATCTCATTACATATATGCAAATACTCCAAAACGCAAGAAAATCCAAAATCTGAAACATTTCTGTTCCCAAGCATTTTGGATAAGGGATATTTAACTTGTACTTGCAACTGGCAGCTGAAGTGGGAATACTGTGGGACCCAGCCCTCAACCTGTGGGATCTGATGCTATCTCCAGGTAGACAGTATCAAAATTGACTTAAATTATAGGACACCCAGAGAGAAAAAGAAAATTTAAGAAAAGAAGAAGAAAAAGTATAGGACACTCCAGTTGGCATCTGCTGGAGAATTACCTGGTGGCAGGGAGAGCCCCCTGACATCTGGTGTCAGGAATACTGTGCTACGTATGAGAAAAAAAGTGTGTTTAAAAATATCTTACAGAGCAGCCTGAACTATGACATGATTTTTTCTCCCTTTTTTTCTCAGTCCAAAGGTCTTCATTTTTCTATTTAATAAGAAATATGCAAATAAATTATAAAACATCATAGCTGGAGGGGATCTCCAACGTCATCAATCCAACCAATTTACAAGTGAGAAAAAGGAGACCCTGAGAAGGAAAATAACTGGCCCAAAGCCCTCAGTTTGGAGGCATCGTGGCTAGAACCTAGATCTGCACTTCCTGCCAAGGGTTCCTACAATATGACTACTTTGCCTTATCAGCTACAACAACTATGATGAAGAAGTAATTTGCATTCCTTAGAATTTAGTTTCCTCCCGCACAAATTACAGTTTTGAAAAATTAGCTATCAGATCTCTTCTGGCTCCAACAGTTAGTACCCTCTCTCACCTTCCCAACTCTTGGAGGAGATACCTTTGAAGGATTTCCAATATTTACTTATTTCCTCTTGGTTCTGATAAAGGAAAGATGTTTTAGCTATCACAAAATGCCTGTAACTTAATACAATTCACATTTAATTCCCACTTTCAATTCTCAATTAAAGCAGAAACTCTGCGTGTGTGTGTTTACTTACCATATCTGAAGCTTAATTTTCTTTCCATCTAGTTCTATGGTTCTGATTTTAAAATCAATTCCTGCCAGAAAAACAAGGAAAGATATGTTAAGTTTCTTCAGATATAATCAAGTCTCATTAGGAAGAGGACAAAGATTTCTATTGAAAAAAAGCTCTCCAACGCACTGGAAAATGTGAACACAGAGAGGGTGTGAATGGTATGTTTCCTCTGAATACGGGCTGGAGAAAGGAATGCTAATTACTCAGCAAAGAATTCCCACACATGTTAAATGCAACGTATTATATGCCTCATTATTCTGACACAAATGAATCACATCCTGCAAAGTTATATAATTTAGATAGATTGAGAACATGCCATATTTCCTACTTCCTGAAGTACATGTAGACAATGCTTCCTACCTACTCCTCACCCCCAGCCCTTCTCCAAAGGTCGCTATGGGACCTCTTTAAAGTATTTTCCTCCATCTCCTTCCATTTTTTTCTTCAGATTCTGCAATTGACGAAGGAAAAAAAAAATCTGCCTATTTGACAGTAGGGGAGGGAAAGCCTGCATATCTATTTTATATAGTTAGCAAGTATTTTATTTTATAATAATATTTTATATAAATTTTATATAATAAAAAACATTTATTTTAATAAATGTTCCCTACAGATTACTGGCTAGAGCTGAAACAGGCAGAATGGATTTTAGCCCTGGCTGTACTCTAGAATTGCCTGGTACTATGATCCGAATGTCCCCTCCAAAACTCACACTGAAATTAGATTGCCATTGTGGGACCTCAGAGATAGTAAATACTGAGAGGTAGAACCTTTCAGAGGTGATTCATGCGGAGCCTGTATGAAAGACTGTCCTTATCATAGGAGTGAGTTAGTTATCTTGAGAGTAGATTTTTAGAAAAGTGAGTCTTGCTCCTCCTACATTCTCTTCTGCATGAGTACACTTGCCCTTCCAGTCTTCCAGCATGAGATAATGAAGCATGAAGGTCTTCACCAGATGCTGATGCCATATCCTTGGACATCCTAACCTCCAGAATCAGAAGCTAAATACATTTCTGCTCATTATAAACTATACAGTTTCAGGTACTGTCATAGCAGCAGAAAATGGACTAAGATACCTGAAAAATATTAAAAGGAATACTCATGATTAAGCCTGCTCCATTCCCCAAATTCTGAGATTGTGATGTAATTGGTCAAGGGTGGGACCTGGGCACTGGTAATTTTTAAAGTTTCCCAGATGATTCTAACCTAAAGTCAAAAGTTTTGGCTTCTGAAGGGCTTTGCCTTTTGAAAGGCTCTGGCACTTCAACAGTTCAACTCTTCCCTCACTTAATCCCTCTCGCTGTGGTAGCTCAAAACTTATTTATCAATTTCAGCTACAAAAAAATCACACAGCCCTTGACAGATATCAGCAAGCTCTATCATATATCAGGAATAAGCTTTCAGAGGAGACCAGTTACTGAATACAAGTTCATTGCAATTTGCTAAATCCTCATCATCTGGCTACTCAGCTTTGTTTAGATTTTTCTATTCTTTTGCATTCTATCCAGCAGGGGTTCCCAACCCCTGGGCCACGGACCAGTACTGGGCTGTACAGTGGGAGATGAGTGGCAGACAAGTGAGAGAAGCTTCATCTGTATTTCCAGCCACTCGCCACTGCTTGCATTACCACCTGGGCTCAGCCCCCTGTCAGATCTGCAGCAGCATTAGATTCTCATAGGTGTGCAAATCCTACTGTGAACTGCGCATGTCAGGGATCTGGGTTGTGCACTCTTTATGAGAATCTAACACCTAATGATCTGTCACTGTCTTCTATCACCCCCAGATAAGACCATCTTGTTGCAGGAACACAAGCTCAGGGCTCCTACTGATTCTACCTTGGTGAGTTGTATAATTATTTCCTTATATATTACAATGTAATAATAACAGAAATAAAGTGCATAATAAATGTAATGTGTTTGAATCATTCCTAAACCACCCACAGCCCCCACACCACTATCACTTCCAGCCCCTGGAAGAAAAACTGTCTTCCAGGAAACTGGTCCCTGGTGGCAAAAAGGTTGGGGACCGCTGCTATATGGAACCCCTTTAAAGTGGTTTCCAAGAAGTTTCAGGAAAACATGTAAATTATATATCCTCTAAACTGACTTAATCATTAACTCCAATTTTTTTAGGTGGGGAGCATTCAACTGCTATGTTACTACAATATTTCCTCATGTAAACATGGAAAGCACCCCAAAAAGCTGCTTCCTAGCTCCAGCTTTATACAATGCATAGACATAAACCAATTGACTTTCCCCCTTTTTCTCTGTGTGGTACTTTTCCCCCAGGGAGCCTTTTTAGATACTCTTGTGAATCTTGAAATAGCCAACAATTACACCCAAGCCAATTTAGCAGAACACCTTTTCCATCATTATTTCCCCTCACTAATAACCATAAATTATTAATAAATATCAGGTTGGTACAAAAGTAATTGCAGTGTTTGCCATTACTTTTATAATTCAAAATATTTAAAAATAATGGTGAAAACCACAATTACTTTTGCATCAACCTAATACAATCTGATAACCAATATTCCCAAGTTATCTGGCTCACATTTTCTCCTCTAAGGTACCTCCCTCAACATTTCAGGGTCTGTAAAAGTGACACAAAACTCTCCAACTCAGCATAAAGATTACTGCTAGCATCTGACAAAATGTACCGTTGCCATCACTCATTTAAGACTTACTAGACATTGATTTTTATTGATTTATGTTTTATATGCCTCCAAATCTGGTGTAACAAAGACCCTCTAGGAATCCTCCTCTATCTTTTACCTCTCTTTGGGCCTGGCATCAAGAACAATGCCCAATATCTGGTAGGTACTCAATAAATGTTTCTTCAGATTAACATTTAAAAAAACATTCATGACTTTCCAAATCCATAGAAACAGGAAGTAGTACAATGGCAGTTACCAGGATCTGGAGAGAGGGGGAAGAGAATAGTTGTTTAATAGGTTTGGAGTTTCAGATTTTGCAAGATGAAATAGTTTTAGAGATCAGGTGCACAACAACGTGAACATGTGTAATGCTACTGAACTGTACACTTAAAAATGGTTAAGATTGCAACTTATGTGTTTTTTACCACAATAAAACATAAAAAATCATGACTTTCAAAATGTCTGTATACCTGAATAAATTAATTAAAAGGCTAATGTTCAACATTTTACTACTTAATAGTTCATTCACTTTTTAAATTTTTTCTGAGACAGGGTCTCCTTCTGTCGCTAAGGCTCGAATACAGTGGTGTGATCTCAGCTCACTGCAACCTCTGCCTCCTGGGTTCAAGCGATTCTCCCACCTCCCACCTCAGCCTCCCAAATAGCTGGGATTACTGGTGTGTGGCACCAGACCCAGCTAAACTTGGTATTTTCAGTAGAGATGGGATTTCACCATGTTGACCAGGCTGGTCTCAAATTCCTGGCCTCATGTGATCCGCCTGCCTCAGCCTCCCAAAATGCTGGGATTACAGGTGTGAGCTAGTACGCCCAATCTTCATTCACATTTTAAAGAAAAGAAGAAAAGACGAAGCATACCAGAATATTTGTTCAGATTAATATTTTCCTTATTCTGGCTTATTAAGATAGTAATTCCTGTTCTTTTAAGGTTGATTTTGCCTGTAATTGGAAGTCAAGGGCAACTTTACCACCTTTACTCAACAATGCCAATTTGAGGCTTCTTAAATCCTCACTCTCCATTCATCTAAAATACTTCAAAAACTTTCTACTGACCGAGACTTTTTTCAATTTGTTAGAAACATGATCTTTCAGTCATGTGAGGAAGTTCTACAAGACGTTGATACTTAGTCATCTTTTCACTACTCAAAGGTTTTCAAAGCTTATAAAAGCTGTGAACTATGACATTTAGCTTTTGCTTATGCTGCTGTCAAGGGCCAGGTGACAGACAAGTGAACAAAGGCAAATTAGCACAACATAGAAAAAAAAGGTAAGCGGGACCTAAAATAGGTCATAGTTTTAAAAAGTAAGAGTTTCACTAAAAGTGGTAAAAATTCATTGAAAAGCACTGAACTGTAGGTTAGGTTCTGTTACTAACAACTTGTGAACAGGCTGCTTAACTGCTCTAAACCTATATTTCCTCATCCATAAAAAAAGGTTGACAGGATCTAATTAGATAAATTAGACGATGTGTGTGAATGTGCTCTGGGAACTCTGAAATTCCATATAAACCTAAGAGATTACACATTCAGTCTATAACCCTGCAGCTCACAGCTCTTGGCACTTCATGCATGGATTATTTGTAATAGCTTTCCAGGATACTGTGCCAACATCTCCCCCGGTCTAATTCCCTACATGCCACTTCTAGAATAACTTGCAACAATCCCTGTAACGGTGTCACTACACTACTTAAGAAGCCGTGGAGCCAACTTCCTCAGCCTGGTGATATAGCCTTTCCCACCAGATGCACTGTTCTCCTGACACTGCAAACTTCAGAGTTTCTCCAGATGAGGCCTTTTGCTTCTCTCAGTGGGCCCCACATCTCATTTCCTCCACTCCTGCATGACCACCTCACTTTGCAGCCTTTTCAGAGGATGCCAGTCCACCCATGTAGTTCTCTCTCTTCTCTCCTCAGCTCTCCACTCAGCCATGCCCATTCCTACCTCAAGGCCTGGCTTTTGCACAGTGATTTAATCCTGTGTTTTTGGGTTTTATTGACATAGTGCCCTGCAATTGCTCTCAAGTCATCCAAAGACCCCATCCTCTCTTTGCCAGTTAGATTGTGCACAGAAACATGAGAACAGTAACTAAATTAATGGGTAAGTACTCTTACATATTTAAGTAAACGTTATATACTAATAAGGGTGAAGATGGCTTTAAAACTTCGGAAATTTGGCCAGGCACAGTGGCTCATGCCCGTAATCCCAGTACTTTGGGAGGCCAAGCTGGGCAGATCACAAGGTCAGGAGTTCAAGACCAGCCTGACCAACATGGTGAAACCCTGTCTCTACTAAAAATACAATAATTAGCGAGGGTAGTAGTGGGTGCCTGTAATCCCAGCTATTGGGGAAGCTGAGGCAGGAGAATTGCTTGAACCCAGTAGATGGAGGTTGCACTGAGCTGAGACTGCACCACTGCACTCCAGCCTGAGCAACACAGGGGAACTCTGTCTCAAACAAACAAACAAACAAACAAAAAACAATTTTAGAAATTTCTTAATATAGTAACAGTAGTTAAGATGCCAAGAAATCTTATCCCAATAAGAAAATAAAGACACATTACAATTAACTTGACAATAATATCAGTAGTGGATTAACATTCACGTTAAAATTTAAAGTAATGATAATTTCCTGACGCTATTCCAGGGATTAAAAGAATAATTAGCTGTAAAATGATAATATAATTAGGATGCTTTCAGTTGCAAACAGCAGAAACCCCAAATCAAAATAGCTTAAGGTAATTTGTTGACTCATCTATAACAAGCCCAGTGATGAGCTGGGGTTCAGAGATGGCTCAATCTAGGGTTCCAGCTCATTTCTCTGCACCTCCCTGGGCTTTGTCCTCCAGGGAGTATCAATTTCACACTCTTGACTGATAGCAGTTCCTGACCACAACAGCAACACCAGAAGAAAAGAGATCATTTTCCTCTGCCTCTCAAAAGTAAGATAGCCTTTCCCCAAAGCCTCCAACGATTTTTCCTTCATGTCTCATTTCTGGACTTACAACCATGGGAATGTCATGTTCTGGCACGGTAAGGCTGAATTCCTGAACTAATCACTGCCACGGGGAATTATCAAGATTGGATTAATCTAAATCCAGTCTCTAAATTTAGGTTAATCAAGGCCTATCCCTGGAGCTGGGTCACTCCTAGAATCCACAGGGCTGCTAAAAATAGTAGAATAAAAAGGCTGTTGAGAACAATAATAATATCTTCTATATTATAAACATATTATATATCCTCTATATCTCAAATCTAATAAAATTTTATATTCGTAGTTATATGAAACATATCTATATGAAAGAGCTCCGTTACTACTCTGTGATCAACGTGATTACGTTTCATGAGAAACTGTAGTACTTCTCTGAAGGCAATTTTATCTAGTGTTTGGCTAAGAACTAGAAAATAAGAAAAAAAAAGGGGGGAGACAATGAGCAGCTCAAGTAGCTGCCGCCACATCTCTGCACTGAACTGTGACCACAGCTGCTAGGAGAGCCCTTGAGCCCACAACACCAAAGACTTGGCTTATCCCCTAGCCCCAGATGACTAGAGACTAAAAAGAAGGAGGGGGCTGTCACACCAACAGCAGCAAGAACCATAGGTCATCCTGGCAGTAACGGAGCAACTTTTTTTTTTTTTTTTTTAGATTTGAAAGGACTATTCAATATCAAAAAACATAGCTTCTGAAGGGCATTATCCTTAAGGTCAAAAAGCCCTTCATTTAAATTACACTATAGAGCTATAGTAACTAAAATGGCATGGTATTAGCACAAAAATAGATAAATAGACCAGTGGAACAGAATAGAGAACCCAGAGATAAATCCATACATTTATAGTGAACTCATTTTTACAAAGGCGCCAAGTACACACATTGGGGAAAGTACAGTCTCATCAATAAATGGTGCTAAGAAAACTAGATATCTATATGCAGAAAAATGAAACTAGACCCCTATCTCTTGGCATACACAAAAATCAAATCAAAATGGATTAAAGACTTAAATCTAGGACCTCAAACTATGAAACTACTAAAATAAAACATTGGGGACACTCTCTAGGATGTTGGACTGGGCAAATATTTCTAGAGTAATACCCTGCAAAAACAGTCAACCAATGCAAAAATGAACAAATGGAATCACATCAAGTTAAAAAGCTTTTGTACAGCAAAGGAAACAATCAGCAAAGTGAAGAGACAACCCACAGAATGGGAAAAAATATTTGCAAACTACCCATCTGACAAGCTAGTAATAATCAGAATATATAAGGAGCTCAAACAGCTCTACAGGAAAAAATCTAATGATCTGATTTTTAAATGAGCAGAAGACCTAAAAAGACATTCCTCCAGAGAAGACATACAAATGGCAAACAGATATATGAAAAGGTACTCAACATCGTTGATCATCAGAGAAATGCAGATCAACACTATAATGAGATATCATCTCATTCTACTTAAAATGGCTTTTATCCAAAAGATATGCAATAACAAATGCTGGCAGGGATGTGGAGAAAGGGGAATCCTTGTACACTGTGGCTGGGAATGTACATCAGTACAACCACTATGGAGAACAGTTTGAAGGTTCCTCACAAAGTCAGATACAGAGCTATCATATATACTCAGCAATCCTGCTCCAAAAGAAAGGAAATCAGTGTGTTAAAGAAGCAACTGTACTCTCATATTTATTGAAGCACTATTCACAACAGCCAAGATTAGAAAGCAACCTAACCATTCACTAACAGAGGAATGGATAAAGAAAACGTGGTATATATGTACACAATGGAGTACTATTCAGCCATAAAAAGAATGGGTTCCTGTCATTTGCATCAACATGGATCGAATTGGAAGTCATTTTGTTAAGTGAAATAAGCCAGGTACAGGAAGACAAACTTAGAATGTTCTCATTTATTTGTGGGAGCTAAAACTTAAAATAATTGAATTTATGGAGATAGAGAGTAGAAGAATGGTTATCAGAAGCTGGGAAGGGCAGTGGTGGGGTGGGGGAAAGCAGGAATGGTTAATGGATACAAAAAATAGAAAGAACGAGTAAGACCTAGTATTCACTAGCACAACAGGGTGGCTATAACCAAAAATAATTTAATTATACATTTTCAAATAACTAAAAGCATAATTGGACTGTGTATAACACAAAGGATAAAAATGCTTGAGGTGATGGATATCCCATTTACCCTGATGTGATGGTTATTACTCATTGCATGCCTGTATCAAAATATCTCATGTAACTCATAAATATATACATCTACTATGCACCCGCAAATTTTTTAAAAAGCCTTTTATATTCCAAAAGTCTTTTTGAGAGAATCATTTTTTGGCAGCACATAATATAATAATTCATGTTCAAAATGATGACCCTGAGTCATCCTGACTCACGAGCAATTCATGACCCACCAGGAGTCATGCAGACCCCCCCAGCTGGAAACACAATCCAACATCTAAGTTTAGGAGGCAAGATTCCAAAGGTATTTCCATGTTTCTCAAATAGGCCTCAACATTCATTTTTTGATGGTTTTAAAGTGGTCCCAGTTTCCTCATTAATATTTATCTAGTCAATACAATAGGAAATATAAATTTAAGAAAACATTCCCAAAGGAATGACTCAAAGACATTTTCATTTTGAATTTAAAATCTCTCTCTCTCTAATGGATTTTGCTTTCCTGAACAGACTCTTACGCTAAATGGTTGCTCAGAACATGAGGCAGGCAAAAAAGTATGAAAGAGAATCATAGAATTATAGACTTGAGAAGTACCTTAGAGATCATTTAGTTCAGGACTGTCTGTGCGGTTAAGAAAACTGAGGCCAAGAGAGATGCACCAATTTACCCAGATTCATGAAGACCAATAAAAAAAAGGTTAGATTAAAATCAAGTTTTGGCATTTAAAGATCAGGCCTTCCTAAAGAGATATAAACAAGAATGTCCACGTCTTGCTGGGGAAGCCTCCTCTTTCAGGGTCATAGTACAGAACACGGGCAACAACTGAAAGGTCCACCAATAGGAGAATGCCTTGGTATACAAGAAGAGAATATTCGAGCAGTGAACAAAAGCCGTATTCATCAACATGGATGAATCTAAAAAAGATGATGCTAAGTGAAAAGAACAAGCTGCAGAAATATACAGTCAATCAATTTGTGTATTTCTGAAAAAAATATATAAAATGCCAACACATTATATATATTTATTATAAATATATAAAATTTATATATATAAAAATATAAATTTATTATTTATATTATATATGAGATAAAAGTATTTATCTCATATATATACTTTACACATGGATTATTATATATTATATAAATATATATACTTTACATGGATTATATATCTATATATTATATAGATATATAATCCATGTGTAATCAAAGTATAAAACATAGATAGGAATGATTATTATATTATATATTATATAGATATATAATCCATGTGTAATCAAAGTATAAAACATAGATAGGAATGATTATTAACAAATTAAGGATAACTGTTACCTCCAGAGAGAAATGGAAGAGGAGGGATTCATAGGAGACTTCAGCTCTATAATTTATTATTTATAAAACTGAGTGGTAGGTACATGGACGTGGGAATGTTTTATATTAGCTATACCTTAAAATGTCTGAAAGTTTTCAAAATTATTTTAAAAAGTAAGTATTAGTTACCTGGAAAACACATATGGAGTTATGTTCATTAATGGCAGTAAAAAACCAAACCATATTTTAGAGATGAGGGGTACCTTAGAAGATTTAGTCAGGGGAAAAGCAGGCTCTATCACCCTTATTCAATTCAGTATAAAGAGGTCCTGTGAGCCCTTGATAGCCCACCCCATCCATACCTGGTCACCAATGGGTTACAGCCCTTCTTTATATCTAACAAGGATGGCAGTGCCTGCTTTTTCCCTGACTAAATCTCCGAGGGTACCTT
>PVKP010039914.1:0-19815 GCA_004027715.1 Plecturocebus donacophilus
TTCTTTTTTGAGTCAGGAGTCTGGCTCTATCACCCACGCTGGAGTGCAGTGGTGCCATCTTGGCTCACTGCAACCTCCGCCTACCAGGTTCAAGTGATTCTGCCTCAGACTCCTGAGTAGCTGGGACTACAGGAGGGTGTCACCATGCCCAGCTAATTATTCTATTTTTAGTAGAGACAGGGTTTCACCATGTTGGCCAGGCTGGTCTAGAATTCCTTGAATTCTCAGCCTCCCAAAGTGCTAGGATTACAGGCAAGAGCCACTGTGCTCAGCCTTGTATTTTCAATATTAGTGACAAGCAGAGGGCTAATGTGTACAGGGAATTTCACCAACCAATAAGAAAAGATTTCAAAAACCCATTAGAGAAAAGTGGGTAAAGGACATGAAACAGAAATAGAAATGACCAATAAAAATAAGAAAATATATGTAACTTACCAATTTAAACATGGTAAGCACGTTGGAACGTTTGCAGCTAACACCTTGTTTGCTAGTAATGATTTTAAATGAGGAGTGGGCAAATGGAAGTTTGCTCACTGTAGAGACTCAGTCTATGACCTGCTGTGGTTCCAGGACTGGCAGTGCTGGCATTACCTGGAGGCTACATAGAAGTGCAGAGGCCTGGCGAAGTGGCTCACACGTGTAATCCTATCACTCTGGGAGGCTAAGGCGGGTGGATCACCTGAGGTCAGGAGTTTGAGACTGGCCTGGCCAACATGGTGAAACCCCTTCTCTTCTAAATATACAAAAATTAGCTGGGTGTGCTGGTGCATGCCTGTAGTTCTAGCTACTCAGAAGGCTTAGGTGGAAGGATAGGTTGAGTCTGGGAGGATGGAGGCTGTAGTGAGCCAAGATCATGCCACTGTACTCCAGCCTGGGTGACAGAGCAAGATGCTGTCTCAAAAAAAAGCCCCAGTGCAGTGGCCCATGCCTGTAATCCCAGCACTTTGGGAGGCTGAGGTGGGCAGATCTCTTGAGGCCAGGAACTCGAGACCAGCCTGGCCAACATAGTAAAACCCTGTCTCTCACTAAAAATACACAAATAAATTAGCTAGGTGTGGTGGCTCACACCTGTAATCCCAGCTACTTGGGAGGCTGAGGTAGGAGAATCCCTTGAACCTGGGAGGCAGAGGTTGCAGTGAGCCAGTATCATGCCAGTGCATTCTAGCCTGGGGAACAGCCAGACTCTGTCTCAGGAAAAAGAAACAACAACAAAACTATGGAGTCTCAGACCTCATTGCAGACCTGATCAGAACGTGCCTTCTACGCAGGCCTGCAGGTGACCTGCATATATATCAGAGGTTGAGAAGTGCTCCTTCAGAGGAGTGGGAGCCAGCTTTCCTGGAAGTGAATCCTGCCCCTGACAACTCTAGGACCTCTCAGGTGTATCTGCTAGTATTGGGCAGCAGTATTGTGTAACAAACCAGCCTCGACCCAGCGGCTTAAACCAACAACATGGATCCTCATGGGGCAGCTCTACTTCATGCTGCAGCTCTGCAGACCTGGTGTGCTTGTGTGGCTCTCATATCCCTGGGACAAGTAGGCTGCCTGGGCGTGTTCTTCCCATGGTGATGGCAGAGGCACAAAAGGGCAAATGAGGCTTCCTGAAGGCCAGTCTTATAACCAGCACGCTGTCAATTCCACCGACATCCCATTGGCCAAAGCAGGTCACATGACACAACCAAACCCAAATGAAGGAGCAGAGGACACTTGACCATTGGTGGAGGACTGCAGTCACGTGGCAAAGGTCATGGACGTGGGAGTGAGGGTGGCATGTGATGTAAGTCTGTGTTTTAATTTCTTCCTCTTCTGCAAGAGGTCAAGATGGGGATGATAACCCTGCCCACCTTGGAGGATTATAGGATTATCACAGGGACTCAATTAGTTAATAGACATGAAAGTGGCTAGAACATGGCTTTGCACAGAGCCAGCGTCTCATCCTCAATGGATGTTAGCTCGTGTTACTGTGGGTGAGGGAATGTAGACAGGTCCAGCATTTTGGAGGGAGGCTATTTGTCAATATCTACAAAAATTAAAAATACATGTGACCTTTGAGCCAGTAGTTCCTATTGGAGGGATTTAATCCTGCAAGCTTGCAAAGACGGACAGATGGAGATTCACATGAGCATCTGCTGACCACTGTGTCATTTTCATGGTTTAAGCCTGGAGATGCTGTGTGATTAGCTGGGGGCCTCTGCCACTGACTGAGTGTCCCTTCCTTCCCTTCCAGGTGGGCCTTTCTGGAGCTGGGCACGAGTGGCCGATACAATGACAGCTTGCAGGCCTACGCAGCCGGCGTGGTGGAGGCCGCCGTGTCTGAGGAGGTAAGGGCTGAAGTGGGGACATGGGGCTCCCACCCTTCCCCACCCCCAGCAGCGTGTTCCCCGGGGGCTTTTGAGATATATGCAGGGTGCTTTTGAGATATATATCCCCCACTCCTGCCACTGCCTTCCATCTATTTGGGGAGAAAAAGTGGACATGCATTCTTTAGAAAATTACACTAGGGGCTGGCCACTGCGCCTGGCTCTCACCCACTTCTGATATGCTGACTTCTTGAATGGATGACGATAATTTTTATAAAGCTCAATAATGAGTAAGGCAAAATAATATGTTGTTGAGGGACTCATCGCATGCAGTAAAAGCAGCTGAAGAAAAGTAAGGCAGTGGGCACAACTCGAGTGCCCAGCTACTGATGAATGGATGCATAAAAAGTGATCTCTCATACAGCGTAACATTATTCGGCTATAAAAGGGAATGAAGGACTGACACACACCAGAACATGAAAGAACCTTGAAAACATGCTAAGGAAAAAAGCCAGTCACAAAAGGGCACATACTGTACAATTCTATTTATATAAAACGTCCAGAGGCTGGGCAGGCACTCCAGCTTGTGCAACAGAGCAAGACTCTGTCTCAAAAAAAAAAAAAAAGTCCAAAATTAGCAAATCTACAGAGACAGAAAGCTGACTACTGGGTGCCAGGACTTGGGGGGAGTGGGGAGTGACTGCTGATGGGTAGGGGATTTCTTTCTGGGATGATGAAAATGTTCTGCAGTTAGAGAGTGGTGATGGTTGCACAACCTTATGAATACATTAAAAACCATGAATTATACCTTTTTTTTTTTTTTTTGAGACAGAGTCTTGCTCTGTCGCCCAGGCTGGAGTGTGTGGTGGTGCGATCTCTGCTCACTGCAACCTCTGCCTCCCAGATTCAAGAGATTCTCCTGCCTCAGCCTCCCAGGTAGTTGGGATTAAGGCATGCGCCACCATGCCCAGCTAATTTTTATAGTTTTAGTAGAAATGAGTTTTTGCCATGTTGGCCAGGCTGGTCTCAAACTCCTGACCTCAAGTGATCACTCGCCTAGACCTCCCAAAGTGCTGGGATTACAGGTGGGAGCCACCACACCTGGCTGATTTATACATTTTTAAATGGTGAATTTTATGGTATGTAGACTATATCTCAATATAAATGAATGAATGAAAGGGAATGATAGCTACCACATTTAGGGTGGGTACCTCTAGGGGTAGAGGAGGCAGGGTCTTAGGGGATGCTCAATGGAATAAGTAACATTCTAGGTTTTAGTTTGGGTGTTCATTTTATTATCATGCATCATAACTTATTTATGTTGTGTATTTTTTCTGTGTATCAAATATTACCTAGTGTAAATTTTTTTTTTTTTTGAGACAGTCTCACTCTGTCACCTAAGCTGGAGTGCAGTGGCACAATCTCAGCTCACTGCAATCTCTGCCTCCCTGGGTTCAAACGATTCTCATGCCTCAGCCTCCAGAGTAGCTGGAATTTACAGGCACAAACCACCACATCTGGCTAGTTTTTCGTTTCTCGTAGAGATGGGGTTTTGCCATGTTGGCCAGGCTGATCTCAAACTCCTGACCTCAAGTGATCTGCCTGCCTCGTCCCAAAGTGCTGGGATTTCAGGTGTGAGCCACCTGGCCTAGGCTAGGCAGACATGCTAATGGGCATTGTCATGTGTACTTCACAGTAAATGCCTGTCATTTTCCAGGGACTCCATCAATAACTGACTTTTCCATTGATGGCCTTACCGGCGGCCCAAAGGCAGAACACCTGCCTGTAATCCCAGGACGTTGAGAGGCTGAGGAGGGAGGATTGCTTGAGCCCAGGAGTTGGAGGCTGCAGTGAGCTAGGATTGTACCACAGTACTCCAGCCTGGTGACAGAGTGAGACCTTGTCTCAAAACACACACACACACACACACACACACAAACACACACACACACACACACACGAAGTAGGCGAGGCTGTGGAGTGACAGCCATCTCCCATGAGGTAGATGGCGGTGTGCATTGGGTCACCCAAGTTGGAAAATAATTTGACATCAACTTGTGGAGTTGAACCTGCAGTGCCCTAGGACCTAGCAGCCCTCCTGCTTGGGTGTATACCCTAGAGATGACCCAGGGGTGTGCATGAGGTGCTCAAAGCAGCCCCAAAGTGTCTTTAAAATGGCCCGGGCAGGTGAATGACTAACTAGGTGGAGGTGCGCAGGGCAGCATGGCAGAGCAGCGGAAATGGGTGAATCTGAGACGCCTGGAGGGGAAAGAGCACTCTTTCCTGTGCTGCCCAGGCTAGCCTCAAAATCCCGGGCTCAGGCGATCCTTCCACCTCCAATTCTCAGGTAGCTGAGAATACAAGCACACACCACCATGCCCAGCTTAACCCCCATCTTAATGTGGATTCCAGTCATGGCTCTTTGGTTCACCACCTGGATGACCTTGGGAAAGTGACGTAACCTGTGTCCTGATTTCCTCAGCTGTAAGTGGGAGGGGTGATAATAGCACCTTCCTTACAGAGTTGTGGGGGTTGAATGTGCCAGTTCATAGGAAGGGTGGTCATTACCACTAGCTATGGGTAGTGAACCCCACCTCCGTAGAGCAGCAGCAGCCACTCCCCTCCTCCTGGGGTGCCAGCTGGGTGGCTTGTGTTACTCTGGGCCAGGCAGCTGATCTTGTATGGGTTTACTAATGCTTCTGAGTCTGCTGGCTGGCCTGGATGGCCTTGTTCACATGTCTGGGGGCTGGCTTTCTGTCAGCTGGGGTGACGGAGATGGCCAGGCTGCATGGTCTTTTGTCCCCCAGCAGATGAGTCCAGACTCAAGCAGGTGGCATTTGGGTGGAAGGTGCAGAGGGCCGCCTGAGGTCTGGGTGAAACTGGCATGGCATTCTCTTGCCTAGTGGAGTCAGCAGGGGTATTGCTGTTTTGTTCCCTGCTGTGTCCTCAGTGCTTAGGCTGGAACATAATAGGTATTCAAAAAAAACATTCACTGATTGACTAGCTGAACACATAGATTGGGATCCCCAGTAGCAGAGGTGGTGCCATCAGGTACAGGTTTTGCAGGCTAAAGGCTCTCAGGGCGGCTTCCAGGGGCCTGGGGTCCCTACCAGGGGCAGAGCTGGGCAGGTAGAGGAGCCTCCAGAGAGAAATGGCATGAGCAGGGGCTCAGGTGACCGCGCCTGCAGCCTCTGCTTTGGGGCAGCCCTGGTGGTGGCTCTCGGGGAAGAGAGCACCCCAGCTGCCCACCCCCGCCTCACCCACCCCCAACTCCGCAGCTCATCTACATGCACTGGATGAACACCGTGGTGAATTACTGCGGCCCCTTCGAGTATGAAGTCGGTTACTGCGAGAGGCTCAAGAGCTTCCTGGAGGCCAACCTGGAGTGGATGCAGGAAGAGATGGAGTCAAACCCAGACTCAGCTTACTGGCACCAGGTGAGCCCCGCTGCCATGCTCAGTGGGAGGGTGCTTCCAGCTGGCCAGACATCCTGTCCCCTGCTGTCCTGGCCAGCCTTGTGGCACGTCCAGCTTCCCAGCCGCCCCTGTGTCCACCATCATCTCCACCCTCCTAGCCGACCTGCCACATGTCCATCTGTCCAGTCTCCATCTGTCCACCTGCTAGAATTCCAGCCATCCACCCTAGCCTACTTACTGTCAAAGAATGACTAAAAACAAAGAGTCGGTTGTTTGCATACAAGGGAGGCTGCTTGGTAGATTGGTTACATTGGATGCAAGTAAAGACAGTATGAGAAAGAGAGGAAGGGGAAAGCTGGAAAATCTCAGAGGGTCTGGGCACAGTGAATTCATTTTCCTTTTCTTGAGGGAGCTGCTGATCAGCTGGCAGCTAACGGAGAGGCCCAGGCAGGTGCTCTGCCTTTGGGCCACCGGCTAGGCCGTCATCGGAAAAGTCAGTTATCTAATGTCAGGTGCTTACAGTGAAGTACACATGACACTCTGTGAAGTGGCCATCAATGCCTGTTAGCATGTCTGCCTAGCCTAGGCCAGGTTTGTACCATTTTTCTCTGTAGAACTTCTCAGTGTTCACCCACCCACCTACTCACACCCTTACTAAGGCAGGCTCTTCTACCACCCACCCAACTACTTGTCCATTCCACACATCTACCACCCACCCATCCACCCATCATGTGTCTATCCATCCATCCATCCATTTGCCAACCCATCTATCCGATCATTCACCTACCTACCACTCACCCATGTACCTCCATCTATTCATTCACTCTTTCATCCGTTTACTCATCTATTCTCCCACCCACCCATCCATCCATCATCCATCCAACCATCCTCCATCCAACCATCCACCCACCCACTCACCCATCTACATATCTATCCATTCACTCACTCATCCATCCATTCATTTACCCACCCATTCATCTATCCACCCACCTGTCCATCCATCATCCATCCATCCACCCACCCATACATATATATACAAATCCACCTACCCACTCACCCACCCATCCATCTACCTTCCACCTGTCAGGCCACCCATCCACCCATACATACATACATCCACCCATCCATCCATCCAACAGCCCACCCATCCATCTTGCAGATGCTTACTAAGTGCCTGATGTGCCTGGCCAAGGCCCCATGAGGGATGCACTGATGACACTTTATGGTTACAGGATGTTGAGGCAAAACAATGACAATGGGGAGAAGTCAGATGCATGTGACAGGTGCCCGAGGCAGGCAGCAACATAGTCAGTACTGAACTAAGAACAGGAGCAGTTGGCAAGAGGCCAGGCCAGGCTGGGAGGGATCCTAGAAGAGATGGCTTTTGAACTAGGCTCTTAAGTGGGGCTGATTTCGGGTTAACACATCCACCACCCATCCATAGGGCAGAGACATAGAGTTAATTCATTGAAAGCAGGAGAGTGCTCAGCATGGAGGGGTGGATGGTAGTTTGGGGGGCGTCAAAGCTGGTTGGAGTCTGGAGGGTACCCCCAGGCCTCCTGCTCTGTCTGAACCCCCAGGCCAGAGCCCCTCCCATTGAAAAAGAAGGTGTGAGCCTGGAGGAGAGGCCTCACCCTCCCTCTGCCCCTGCCCCCTCCACTAGGTGCGGCTGACCCTCCTGCAGCTGAAAGGCCTGGAGGACAGCTACGAAGGCCGTGTGAGCTTCCCAGCTGGGAAGTTCACCATCAAACCCTTGGGGTTCCTGTAAGTGCCACCCCCAGAGTGGACAGGGTGGGAAGAAGGGCCACACACTCATACTTGGACAGACCTGGGTTCCAGCATCAACCCTGCCAGAACAGTCAGCTGATCTCCCAGAGCCTCAGCTTTCTCCTCTGCAAAATGGGAACATAACAGCACCCACAGCGGCATGGTAACCCTCTGGTGCCCTGGCCCTCCTCAGCCTGCTGCAGCTCTCTGGGGATCTGGAAGACCTGGAGCTGGCCCTGAACAAGACCAAGATCAACTCTTCCCTGGGTTCCGGCTCCTGCTCTGCCCTCATCAAGCTGCTGCCTGGCCGGCGTGACCTCCTGGTCGCCCACAATACCTGGAACAACTACCAGCACATGCTGCGTGTCATCAAGAAGTACCAGCTCCAGTTCCGGGAAGGCCCCCAGGGTAGGTGGCTGTGGGCGTGTCTGGGGGATGAGCAAGTGGACGGGCACCCACATGGGGGATGGTCCTAGGAGGTGTGGGCCTTGGAAACCCTTCCAACACATGGAGTCACTGTAGGGACGTTCCAAGAGTTCATCCTGTTTTTGTTTTTTTCTTTTTGAGTCAGGATCTTGCTCTGTTACCCAGGCTGGAGTGCAGTGGCACAGTCGTGGCTCACTGCAGCCTTGACTTCCCAGGCTCAGGTTATCCTCCCGCCTCAGCCTTCCAAGAATCTGGAACTATAAGTATGTACCACCACACTCAGCTAATTTTTTTATGTTTTATTTTTTTAAGAAACAGAGTCTCACAATGTTGTCCAGTCTTGTCTCAAACTCTCGGGCTCAAGTGATCCTTCCGACTCGGCCTCCCAGAGTGCTGCCATTACTTATGTGAGCCACTGCGCCTAGCCAATGCATCTTTTTATACATGTTTATTGCCTTTTTAATTTTACCTATTGCTGCTTATTCAGCCACCCCAAAATCTAAAATAACAAAAGCTTAAGCAACCACTGTTTGTTTTTTGTTCCTGCCTCTGTGGGTCAGCTGGGTGGTTTTGGTTTTCTGGGCTGGGCCAGGCTGATCTTGGCTAGGCTCACCGATGCACCTGCAGTCCACTGGCAGGTCAGCTCCGGTGGGCTGGCTGGCCTGGGATGGCCTCATTCTCCTGTCTGGGGTTGACTGTCAGCCAGGGTGATGGGGACAGCTGGGCCATTGTCAGCAGGTGAGCACAGGCCTGTTCACGTGGCATTGGGGGTGAGATGTGGTGAGGACCTCTTGAGGCCTTGGTGAAACCGACACAGCATTCTTTTCTTTTTTTAAAATTTTGAGACAGTGTCTTGCTCTGGTGCCCAGGCTGAAGTGCAGTGATGCGATCTCAGCTCACTGCAACCTCCACCTCCCGGGTTCAAACAATTATCCTGCCTCAGCCTCTTGAGTAGCTGGGATTATAGGCATGTATCACCATGCCTAGCTAATTTTTGTATTTTTAGTAGAGACAAGGTTTACCCATATTGGCTAGGGTGGTCTTGAACTCCTGACCTCAAGTGATCTGCTCACTTTGGCCTCCCAAAGTACTTGGATTACAGGCATGAGCTGCCACGCCTGGCTTGACACAGTGTTTTTTTTTTGTTTTTTTTTTTTTTAAAGACAGTCTCGCTGTGTTGCCTAGGCTGGAGTGCAGTGCTCAGCTTACTGCAACCTCTACCTCCCAGGTTCAAGCAATTCTCCTGCCTCAGCCTCCTGAGTAGCTGGGATTACAGGGGTGTACCACTGTGTCCTGCTAATTTTAGTAGAGATGGGGTTTGCCATGTTGGCCAGGCTGGTCTTGAACTCCTGACCGCAGGTGATCTGCCTGCCTCGGCCTCCCAAAGTACTGGGATTAAAGGTGTGAGCCACTGCACATGGCTGACACAGCATTCTTTACCCAAATCAAGTCAGGTGGCCAGCCCAGACTCAAGAGGTGGGAGAACAGGCTGCACCATTTGCTGTGAGGAACTGCAGAGTCATATTGCACATGGCTTGGAGGCAGGCATGGGAAGAATTAGAGCTATTTTTGCTAACAACCAACTGCAGGGAGTGTGAGAATACACTCTTCCTGTCAAATGTGAAAACTGGCTGGGCACGGTGGCCCATGCCTGTAATCCCAGCGCTTCGGGAGTTTGAAGCAGGAGGATTGCTTGAGCCCAGGAGGTTGAGGCTGCAGTGAGCAGTGATCACGCCACTGCACCCCAGCCTGGGTGACAATGCAAGACCTTGTCTCTAATAAAGAAAAAAAAAAGGCCAGGTACATTGGCTCATGCCTGTAATTCCAGCACTTTGGAAGGCTGAGGCAGGCAGATCACGAGGTCAGGAGATCGAGACCATCCTGGCTAACATGGTGAAATCCTGTCTCTACTAAAAATACTAAAAGTGAGCCAGGTGTGGTGGTGGGCACCTGTAGTCCCAGCTACTTGGGAGGCTGAGGCAGGAGAATTGCTTGAACCCAGGAGGCGGAGGTTGCAGTGAGCTGAGATCGAGACATTGCACTCCAGCCTGGATGACAGAGCGAGTCTCCATTTCAAAAAAAAAAAAGAAAGAAAAAAAAGTTTACAGTCAAAGCCAAAGTCCTCCGTAGTGCCACATACTTCAACCCAGGCCCCAGCGTCAACCCCAGGGATACCACTGCCAGATGTTTGCAGTACCTCCTTCTTGGCCAAATGTAAAAACTTGATGGGACCAGGAGCTGGTGAGGAGGTAGGGGAGTGTCTAGCCTTATTCGTTGCTAATGGGAGTATGTGTTGGCACAGCTACTTTTAAGAGGAATCCAGCTGGCATCTAATAAAATTCAAAATCCGTCACTCCAGGGATCCAGCAGTTTTCTGACTCCAGTCTGCCCCTAGAGAGACATTTCAGCTTCTGTGTGGGGAGTGTGTATAAGCAAGTCTGCTGCCACAGTGGTTTGGTAACAACCTAATGTCCACTCACTGGAATTCAGGTAAACTCTAAATTGACATTTACACAGGGCATTGTATACACCATAAATATACAGCTTGCATTTCTTACACGTGGAACACCCCTATGTATAGCAGCCAGCTGGAGAAGCAGAACATTCCCAGCCGCTAGAAGCTTCCCTCATATCCCTGTCCAGGCACACCCCCACCTCAGCAGCATCTCTGTCCTGCTCTCTCTCTCTCTCCCTCTTTTTTTTTTCCAAGACAGAGTCTTGCTCTGTCACACAGACTAGAGTGCAGTGGTGCAATCTCAGTTCACTGCAACCTCCACCTCTGGGTTCAAGCAATTCTCCTGCCTCAGCCTCCCGAGTAGCTGGGATTACAGGTGCACACCACCATGCCCAGCTAATTTTTGTATTTTTGGTAGAGACAGGGTTTCACCATGTTACCCAGGCTGGTCCTGACCTCAAGTGATCCAACCAAGAAGGTACCGAGGTGACAGACTCCTTTTAGGGGAGAAACCTCTGTTTTTCCTTATGGAGCCCTAAGAGTATAAACAGATGAGTTTTTCTGAGATCTTCAACTGCTTGCTTTTGTAGTGTGTTACCTGATTTTTATGTTATTGTTGTTTGAGACAGAGTCTCTCTCTGTTGCCCAGGCTAGAGTGCAGTGGCACAATCTTGGCTCACCGCAACCTTCGCCTCCCTGCAACCTTTGCCTCCTGGGTTCAAGCGATTCTCCTGCCTTAGCCTCCTGAGTAGCTGGGATTACAAGTGTGTACCACCATGCCTGGCTAATTTTTGTATTTTCAGCAGAGGTGGGGTTTCGCCATGTTGGCCAAGCTGGTCTTGAACTTCTGACCTGAAATGATCCAACCACTTATCCTGATTTCTCACAGCATACGTTAAGTTTGCCTGGTTTTGAATGTCATATGAATGGAATCCTGTAGTATGTGCTCATTTGTTCTGCGTGTCTGTGAGATTCATCTGTATTACTGTGTGTAGCTGTAGATCTATCATTCTCATTTCTATATATGCATTAAAATTTTAATATCTTTTAAAAACTGCATAAGTCATGCAGGTATGTTATGAAACATTGGAGAATCCTCCAAAACACTCTCACAAAGAGAATCACTCGAACACTCCACAACCCGAAAGAAAATTTCTGTCAACATTTGTTTATGTTTTCTTCTAGACTTTAAAAAATGTACCTTGGCTGGGCACAATGGCTCACGCCTGTAAACCCAGCAGTTTGGGAGTTTGAGGTGGGTGGATCACTTGAGTCCAGGAGTTCAAGACCAGCCTGGCCAGCATAGCGAAATCCCATCTCTACTAAAAATACAAAAATTAGCCAGACATGGTGGCGCACACCTGTAATCTCAGCTACTTCGGAGGCTGAGGCCCCAGAATTGCTTGAACCACGAAGGGAGAGGTTGCAGTGAGGCAAGATGATGCCACTGTACTCCGCTATCCTCCACCATATTCCAGCCTGGGCGACAGAGTGAGCCTCCATCTCACAAAACAGTTTGCAAGAGTGGGCTTCATGCATGGAATGGGGTGCTGTACCCATCATTATAGTATTATACAGAATAGTTTCATTGCTTTCAAATGTTTGTTTTCTGGGTTTTTAAAAAAGCGTAATTAAGATGATACCATATGGATAATTTGCGACTTCCTTCTTCTGCTCGATAGGCTGCCTTGGAGAGTTGCCAGTACTGCCATGTTCGGTCCACTACACGTTTTGTTTTTCCAAATTATTTATTTATTTTGAGACAGGGTCTCACTGTGTTGCCCAGGCTGGTCTCAAACTCCTGGCCTCAGATGATACCCCTGCCTCAGCCTCCCAAAGTGCCAGGATTTCAGGTGTGAGCCACTGCACCGGGTCCCACTTTGCCTTTTTTTCTTTCTTTCTTTTTTTTTTTTTTTTTTGTGAGACCAAGTCTCACTCTATTGCCCAGGCTGGAGTGCAGTGACACGATCTCAGCTTTCTTCAGCCTCTGCCTCCTGGGTTCAAGCGCTTCTCCTGCCTCAGCCTCCTGAGTAGCTGGGACTGCAGGTGCACACTCCCATGCCTGGCTAATTTGGTATTTTTAGTAGAGATGGAATTTCACTGTGTTGGTGAGGCTAATCTCAAACTCCTGACCTTGGCCTTCCAGCGTGCTGTGATTACAGGCGTGAGCCACCACGTCCAGCCTACTGATACCTTTCTTTTAAAGTCCAAAAACTTACTGTAGAAGACATAATTCAGGCTGGATGCGGTGGCTCATGCCTGTAATTCCAGCACTTTGGGAGGGTGAGGCCAATGGATCACTTGAGGTCAGGAGTTCGAGACCAGGCTGGCCAATATGGTAAAACCCTGTCTCTACTAAAAATACAAAAATTAGCCAAGTGTAGTGGTAGATGCCTGTAATTGCAGCTACCTGGGAGGCTGAGGCAAGAGAATCACTTGAACCCGGGAGGCAGAGGTTGCAGTGAGCCGAGATCACTCCACTGCACTCCAGCCTGGGCAACAGAGCAAGACTCTGTCTCAAAAAAAAAAAAAAAAAAAAGGATTCAGAGAGCTACACACAGAACTCTGCAACACTGGAAGGAAGAAAGCTGGGTAGAAACCCTGCTCAGCTGTTTAACTGTTTGACCTCTGCTAAGTTGCTTAGCCTTTCTGAGTCTCAGATTTCCTTATCTGCAAAGTGGAGATGATAATTCCCTACCCCCAGATAGGGCAGTTGTAAGGAGTCAGTTTACAAGATCACAGGGGTAATCAGCTTCCAGCATAAGCATGAGGTCAAGTAGGCCTGCCGTAGACCGTACATAAAACCAGACTAGCACTTGTCAAGGCATGGGCTTCAGGTACGAGGAGTTCTAGAGCAGCGGTGAGGGTACTTGCAGGGGGTGCGCCTGAAATCCCAGCTACTCGGGAGGCTGAGGCAGGAGAATCGCTTAAACCCGGGAGGTGGAGGTTGCAGTGACCCGAGATCGCCCCAGTGCACTCCAGCCTGAGCAATACGAGCGAAACTGTCTCAAAAAAAAAAAGAAAGAGACCAGTAAACAAAAACAAAATATCTATCTGTTTGTCTATCTATTTGAGTATATATATGTATATGTATTTACTACACACACACACACACACACACACACACACACACACACAGTTGTTCCTTGGTGTTGTCAGGGGGTTGGCTCCAGGAGCCCCTGTGGAAGCTCAGGCAGGTCTCGTATATAACTTGGCAACTGTTTACATATAACCTATAGTATCCTCCCACATACTATAATCATCTCTAGATTACTTATAATATCTAATATAATGTAAATGCCATGTTCATAGTTGTTATACTATATTTTTAAAATTTGTATTATCTTTTACTGTTTTGTTTTTTGGTTTTTTTTTTTTGAGGTGGAGTCTCACTGTGTTGCCAGGCTGGAGTGCAGTGGTGCGGTCTCAGCACACTGCAATCTCCGCCTCCCGGGTTCAAGAGATTCTCCTTTTTTAGTCTCCTGAGTAGCTGGGATTACAGATGCATGCCACCACACCCAGCTAATTTTTGTATTTTCAGTAGAGACGGGTTTTCACCATGTTGGCCAGGATGGTCTCAATCTCCTGGCCTCACGATCTGCCCGCCTCAGTCTCCCAAAGTGCTGGGACTACAGGCGTGAACCACTGCGCCTGCCCTGACTTGTTTTTCTTTAATCATGTTTCTTTCCTAGTATTTTGATTCTCAATTGATTGAATCCAAGGATGTGGAACTCACAGATAATGGAGGACCAACTGTATAAGTTTTGCTGCTAGCTTTTATTTTTACTTGCACACATACGCACTTTTCTATGTCCAATGACCTCATTTGCTAAATGACAGAAAGGACAGAGCGGGGCTTCCTCTGAGGCCTGCCTGCATCCCACCTTGAGATCTGGGTCTTGTCAGGTGGGGTGCAGGGGCCTCCCCACTGCCTGTCTGACCAGCATCCTCGGCTTGCTCCGCCTGCACAGGGGACTACCCGCTGGTTCCCGGCAGCAAGCTGGTCTTCTCCTCCTACCCTGGCACCATCTTCTCCTGCGATGACTTCTACATCCTGGGCAGCGGGCTGGTGAGTCCTCTTCTTGTGTCTCCTCCGTTCCAGGGGTGTTTGTCACACAGCAGCTCTGAGCCAGCAGGATTGATTCCGCAGCAAGTGGGGACCAGGCTGCAGCCTGATGCTCGGTGCCCTGTAGGAGCCAGGGGTGCAGCAGAGGACGAGGTGGACACGTTCCCCCACCTGCCAATCAGAGCCCAGGCTCACCCATCCCCTGCTCTGGGGACTTGGACCACCGCAAGGGGGCATTTAAGTGTAGACCCCCGGGCCCCGCACAGGGCCTCCAAAGCCTGTGGCTGGCCTGGGACTCTGCATGTAACCCTGGTTGTCAGGAAAGGCTGGACTTGGGGATGTTTGGGACTATCCCTGACCTCAGTGACTGCGCTTGTTTTTATGTATTCAGGATAACTCCCCCAACCCACCCCGCTTCTCTCTCCTCCTGCCTCTCTCTTGCTTTCCCCAGATCCCCTCTGACCTGACCAGGTTTGCTGAATAGAGGCTGTTTACAGTGTGTTGTTTTTATCTTTTTTCCTGGCTGAGGTCCAGACTTGTTTAGAAATCTGTCCCTGGCATCCCTCGCTGAGTAAGTGAACTCTTTGATCTCCAGGGCAACGCTGCAGAGGAGAAAAAAACATCATTTTAAAAAACACCCTTAGCGCAGAGAACGCCCAGCTCCCTGCAGGGACAGGAGAGGAGAGAACTCTTCTTGTCTGATTCTTTGCTTTTTTCTGAGTTTGGAACAAGGCAGGAGAGGGCCAGGCCGTGGGTGAGGGAACTCCTGTGCTGTGGCCCAGGTGCGGAAGGGGACGGAGGCAGCTAGGGAGGGACAAGTGAAATGGTTCCACCTGGTCACCAAAAAAGGGTCTGGGTAGGAAACTTCCCTTCCTTCAGGGTCCCTAACTGTTTTTGTGCCACAGATTCCTTGGGCAGTCCAAGAGGCTGGTGACCCTCTTCTCAGAATAGTGTTGTTATTATTATTATCATTTTGTTTTTCATAGTGATAGGGTCTCGCTCTGTCACCCAGGCTGGATGTGGTGGTGTGATCATGGCTCACTGCCACCTCCAACCTCCTGGGTTCAAGCAGTTCTTCCACCTCACCCCTGAGTAGCTGGGATTACAGGCCCAGGCTGTGCTCAGCTAATTTTTAAATTTTTATGTAGATATGAGGTCTCACTGTATTTCCTGGGCTAGTCTTGAACTCCTGGGCTCGAGGGATCCTCCTGCCTCGACTTCCCAAAGTGCTGGGATTATAGGCGTGAGCCACTGCACCTGGCAGAGTAGTGTTTTTAGATGGATAAACCAAAATGTCTAGGATTATGAAGGAAACCAGTTACAGTGAAATACAGTTATCAAAATATAAGTAAACTTTTAAGTAACATACTGAATAATAAGATCCAGTAGCAGGTATGGTAAATATTTTAAGTTAGAAGAAGCAAGGTGCATGAATGGTACTTTAAAATATGTACAGCCTTGTAATCTGATGGAAAAACATCTGTGATTTCTGATAGTGACAGTCTCAGTGACTGCTGATACCACTGTGGTGTGTCACGTTAACAGTGGAAGAAAATACCAAATTTCAGGATTTTTTTTTTTTCCGGAGATAGAGTCTCACACTGTCGGGCAGGCTTGAGAGCAGTGGCATGATCACAGCTCACTGCAGCCTCTCTCTCCCCAGCCTCATGCAATCCTCCCATCTCAGCCTCCCAAGTGCTGGGTCTGTAGGTGCCTGCCACCATGCCTGGCTCATTTTTTTATTTTTTGTAGAGACAGGGTTTTGCCATGTTGCACAGGCTGGTCTCGACCTCCTGGGCTCAAGCAATCTGCCCCCCTTGGTCTCCCAAAGTGCTGGAATTATAGGCGGGGGCCACTGTGCTCAGCCTGGATGTCCTCTTTAAGGAGAAGAAAAGGGTTCGGTGGCTCACGCCTGTAATCCCAGCATGTTTGGAGGCCAAGGCAGGTGGATCACAAGGTCAGGAATTCAAGACCATCCTGACCAACATTTAGTAAAAATCCTGTCTTTACTAAAAATACAAAAACAAATTAGCTGGGCATGGTGGCGTGCCTGTAATCCCAGCTACTTGGGAGGCTGAGGCAGGAGAATCACTTGAACCTGGGAGGAGGAGGTTGCAGTGAGCAGAGATCGCGCCACTGTACTCCAGCCTGGGTGACAAAGCAAGACTGTCTCAAAAATAAATAAATACATAAATAAATAAATAGAAAAAAATCACATTTATGGATACGGCCATCTTTTAGCTTTTTTCAGCTTCTTTTTTTTTTTTTTTTTTTTTTGAGACAGGGTCTCGCTCTGTTGCCCAGGTTGGAGGGCAGTGGCACAATCTCAGCTCATTGCAACATCTGCCTCCTGGGTTCAAGTGATTCTCGTGCCTCAGCCTCTGAATAGCTGGGATTACATGAGTTTTGTTTGGTTTGGTTTTTAACTCACAAGAACAAGGCTTTACTTTTCAAATATGCTGAAGACAGCCAAGGGTTCCAGGAGGAGATGGACAAGGGGGAGGAGGCAATTGGAGGCAGCGGTGGGCATCCTGCCTGCTCCAGGGCTAGAGGGAGACTGAGGGTCTCTCCTGTTGTAAGCCCTCCTAGGCCTCTGACCGCTGGGTCTGCTGGGCTGACAGCCTCAAGCCATGCAACCTTCCCTGCAGAACTGTGGGAAAGGGGTGGGAATGGGAGGTTGCCCAGCTTGGTGAGGGAGTGGGTTCATGGGAGCAGCTCTTTTGGCTTCTCAGGGGCTGTGCCCCAGGGCAAAGCTAGATGCATGATACCAAATCCCGCTCCGTGCTTGTCCAAAGAACCAGTGAGGAACATGTACCTCAACTGGACCTGAGTTTTTATTTTTATTTATTTATTTTTTTGAGGCAGAATCTCCCTGTTACCCAGGCTGGAGTGCAGTGGCTTGACCTGGGCTCGCTGCAACCTCTGCCTCCCGGGTTCAAGTGATTCTCCTGTCTCAGCCTCCCCAGTAGCTGGGATTACAGGCGTGTGCCACCATGCCCAGCTAATTTTTGTATTTTTAGTAGAGATGAGGTTTCACCATGTTGACCAGAGATAGGGTCTCACGCTATCATGCAGGCTTGGGTACTCATGGACATGAAAATGGCAATAGTAGAGCTGGGGGCTACTAGAGGCAGGAGATAAGGAGTCCAGAACTCCTGACCTCAGGTTATCCACAGCCTTGGACTCCCAAAGTGCTGGGATTACAGACATGAGCCACCACACCTGGCAGATTAAGTATTTAATGCCTGTCATCTCAGCACTTTGGGAGGCCGAGGTGGACGGATCACTTAAGGTCCAGAGCTCGAGACTGGCCTGGCCAACACAGTGAAACCCTGTCTCTACTAAAAATACAAAAATTAGCCAGGGGTGGTGACACGTGCTTGTAATCCCAGCTACTAGGAAGGCTGAGGCACGAGAATAGCTTGAACCTGGGAGGCGGAGGTTGCAGTGAGCCGAGATTACACTACTGCACTCCAGCCTGGGCAACAGAGTGAGACTGTGTCGAAACAAAACAAACCAAAACACCATTTAATTTATGCGCCATGACTGATGAAGTACTGCCACTTGGTGGCAGCATGCCTAGGTTGTGCAGCGCCCCCTTGACCTTCCCACAGGTAACACTGGAGACCACCATTGGCAACAAGAACCCAGCCCTGTGGAAGTATGTGCGGCCCAGGGGCTGTGTGCTGGAGTGGGTACGCAACATCGTGGCCAACCGCCTGGCCTCGGATGGGGCGACCTGGGCAGACATCTTTAAGAGGTTCAACAGTGGCACGTGAGTGGGCTTCTAGTCCCGTGGCTTCCCCTGCACCAAGAGATAGATCAACCTCCGCTTTAACACTCAGACCCTGGGGGATCAGATGTGGCACTGGGTCACACACCCCATGCCTTCCTCTGTTTTATACATGGCAAAACTGAGGCTAGGGAAGGAAAGGATTTGCCTCTCCTCTGCAGGCTTCTCAGCCCAGGAAGGGGTGCCTTGGTGGCAGTACAGGAAGAGCACTTGGAACCTGAGGACTCTCAAGGGGACAGTGGGGAGGGCTGTTTGAGGAGGTGGACGTGGGTGGGTAGCAGGGCCTGTGAGCTGGAGACACTGGAACTGGGCAGTGCTGGTCTTACAGCATCCAGCAGAGGAACTGACCTAGGGAGCCATAGAATATTCTGGAACAGTCAAGCAGCATGATGAGAGAGGAGTTTATGGACACTTGGTCATGCTGCAGTGTCAGGGTGTCAGTTGAATGGCTGGACACCCCCAGGCCCACTTCCTGTGATTCCTAGCTGTGTGGGACACTTCGGGGCGGGGGAAGATGGGGAGGTGGCCTCAGCTCTGTTCAGTCCTCCCTCCCTGTGCCTGGCAGGTATAACAACCAGTGGATGATCGTGGACTACAAGGCATTCGTCCCGGGCAGGCTCAGCCCCGGGAGCCGGGTGCTCACTATCCTGGAGCAGATCCCGTGCGTACCCTGGGAGGGAGGAGGTGGGGCTCGGGGCAGAGAGGACTGCCAGGGTGAAGGCCTGGAGCTGTGCTGGCACCGTGCAGGAAGGGAACGCTCTCAGGAGGGTGTGACTGGAGGGGACTGAAGTTCAAGACTTAATCCATCCCCCAGGAAATGGGGAGCCATCGGGGTTGCCCAAGCAGGGCAGTGCCCATGGGAGCCCCTTTTCTGATCACCTCCACCCCATCTCTCTTCTCGGTCTCAGCGGCATGGTGGTAGTGGCTGACAAGACCTCAGAACTCTACCAGAAGACCTACTGGGCCAGCTACAACATACCGTGCGTGCCTTCTCACCCTGCTCCCTGTCACCCTCCGCATCCACCTCATCCCTTGCCCAGCTCCTTCCTAGGTGTTGTTTTTAAACCCACAGAACGAAGAAGCTCAGCCTACCCCTTTTTCTGGCCAGGGGAGCCCAGACAGTTTGGCAGTGTAGTTGTTGGCTCAGGTCGGCATCAATGTGAGCTCTGGTTCTGACGCCCAGAGCAGGGTAGTGTGGGGTGGCCAGGCTCAGGAACTGACCCCTGCCAGGGTCTCTGGCTGGATTTGCCTTACTGGGCTGTGCAGCCATCACCTCCTAAGGCTCACTCTCTTTACCTGCGTTTTCTCATTTGAGTCTTGCAACGGCCACATGTGGTCACTAGAGTTCCTGCTCCTATCTCACAGATGATGACACTGAGGCCCTGAGAAAGTTCCTCACTTTCCCAACCCTCCCTGTTGGTGAACAGTGAAGGCAGGATTTGTTTTTAGTTTTTTGTTTTGAGACAGAATCTCGCCCTGTCATCCAGGCTGGAGTACAGTGGCACAATCTCAGCTCACTGCATCCTCTGCTTCTGGGTTCAAGTGATTCTCCTGCCTCAGCCTCCTGAGTAGCTGGGACTACAGGCACCCGC